>JAKSZT010054055.1:18056486-18163645 GCA_026826555.1 Tolypeutes matacus
CGTGGAGAACCGCTGTGGCCTAGACCCCGGCAGAAACGACAGTCAGCGGCCCTGTCGCTAACCACCCCCACCTACCCCGTGCCTCGGGAAAGAGCCCCGGCAGCCAGTGCCTCTCATGGCCTGGGAAGGCCCTTGACACAAGCACACCCCTTTTCAGAGGTTCAGAGCTGCTCTGCCCAGAATGGTGGCCACCAGCCACCTAGGCCACGGAGCACTTGCAGCGTGGCAAGTCCAAACTGAGACGTGCTGTAAGTGTAAAATACACACTGGATTTCAGACTTGGTATGAAAAAGAAAGCAAAGTCTCTCAACGATAATTTTTATATTGATTACATGATGAAATGATAATAATAGTTTGATATGTTGGATTAAATAAGATATATTAAAATTAATTTCACGTTTCTTTTTATTTTTGAATATGACTATAAGAAAATTTAAAATTACACATGTGCCTCACATTCTATTTCTATTGGACAGCACTGGCCCCTCCCTCTCAATCTTGAGCATCTCCCTGACCCAGGAGCAGACTGGATCAGAGAGATCAGTGCCCTGCCCCCTTTTTAGCCACTGTCACCTCCCTTTGTGTTCAGCTCTTCCTCATAAGCCACTTTTAACAACCTTATCTTTCAGTCAAATCCATTTCCAGCTCCAAGGAAAAAGAGGGGCATACTCTGTTGAATACTGGGCCATACAGATAAGGTTGGGGGACACTCTAGACTTTGCAACAGAATCTATTTGTGCCGCCAACAGTCCTGCCCACAGGGCACCCACCCGATCCCTGTACGGCCACCATCCCAGGCCAAGCACCCCCACGCCGGTCCGCACCCTTGCTCGGTGACCGCTGCACATGCCCGACAGGGTCCTCACTGCAGCCAGCACCAGCTCAGGCCTCTTGGTGTCCAGGAGCTGCAGCAGCAGGGCCACTCCATTGTTCTGGAAGATCTGCTCAGCCCCTGCGTCCTCACGGCTTAGGACGATGAGGTTGTTGACAGCCTGAAGGAGGGAGGGGACAGTGAGGATCATAAAGGACATATGGCCATAGGCCAAGTACAGAGGCTGGTCTTCAGGACATCTTCATCTCCTTTGACCTTATAATCCTGGAAACTGCCCAAAAATTTAATTCAAAAGAAGAATTACACTGCAGCCATTAAAGTCATTAATGGAAAAACTACAGAGCAACTTGGAAAAAACATTCATAAGCAGAATCTGAATCATATGTTCACTCTAATTGTACTTATGTTAAAATAAAACTGTGTATTTGTGCTTATGGATAAAGACTAGGAAAAAAGTAGAGAAATGAAGCATTTTTACATGAAGAATTATTTTCCTTTAAAATTTTTCCTTTAACATGGTTTTGACATTTTTCGTTTGTTTACTGCTCAGGGTAATCTGAAGTTGTAGGGGTTCCCAGGAAAGTGGAGAGTATGGGATACAGAGCACCAGACAGGACTGGAAAGACTTGGGCTTGTGTTTCAGCTCTACTATATGCTAGCTGTGTGATCTTGGCAAGTCACAGCACCTCTCTGGGCCCAAGGTTCCTCCTCTGTAATTTTAGGCAGTTGAGCTAAGAAGGTTTCTAAATCCCTCCCCACCCCAATGTCTTCCAACTTGAGGATACATATATGACAAATGCCTCCAGATCTGGAGTGGGAGTCTGTTAGAAGGACCTGAGAACCAAGGATTAGAGAAACAGCTCCTGGGGCAGGAGGAGAGTGAGGAAGTGGGAGAAGAGAAGCAGAGTGGAAAGCCAAGGAGGGGGCTGACTGGAGGCTTCCAGGACAGCATGCACACAATCATCATCACTCTCTCTCAGTCAAGGACTTTGTGCTTTTCAAAGCGTGTAAGGCGCGTTAACTTATAACAACTCATTATGTTTTCCCCAGCATTTGTTTTAAAAGATTTGCGTATTACATGAATTTATTGACCATAAAACCAACGGAAATTCCCCAGGCATTGCCTGTCAAGCTCTTCTAAATGTAAAACAGTCAAATTTTCATAATTTATTCTCTGCAGAAGTACTAGACAGGAACATGAAAGAAAGGAAACAAATTTGGTTAAGAAGATGATATGAGTAAATATTTTAATATTTCAAAATGACTTTTTGCAATATTTTTAATGGAATATGCATTATTTTAATGTGTCATTGTTTCTCAGGGCCAGGATAGGGTCGAGAGGTACACAATTTGGGTGTCTTGGGGGCAGAATTTAAGAGGGTGTCAAAAATCTTAAGACAAACAATATTTAACGCAATACTTTTGTCTTATTTTTCTCGCAATATTTTAAAAAATCAAAATTCATGCAAAAAAATTCATGATGAACAAAAAAACAAAAAATTTTTAAAAGACAGGATCTGACGCTGCACTTCCATGATTTATCTTACCCGCCTCACCCTAATTCCGACCTTTCTTATAGTTCACTCTTGAGGTTTCTAAAGTGCTTGACTTTGGTCAGTTTTCTTCCTTGTTCGAGGACGCGCCTCCCCCTCCTCTCCCAGCGCCGTCGAGAGACTAGAGGCGGACGCAGTTAACTGGCGGGTTCAGAGCGCGCCCCCTGCTGGCTGGCACTGCCCAACACTCACCTTCTCCCGCTTCTCGGCCTCACCGTTGTCGTCCAGTAGGATCTCAAACATCTTCTGCACCCTCGAGTCTGTGGAGAACTGCGCATGGAGCTGAGGAGAGAAGAGGGCGTGGAGGGTCCGCCATTCCTGTCTGCTTCCCATAAAGTTCAGTTTAATAAATATCAGGGTATGAACTCTGGGCCCTGACTCATTCATTCATTCATTCACTCATTCACTCACTTAAGAGATATTTATTAACACCCATTTGTGCCAGGCCCTGTTCTAGAAGCTGGGGATAGAATGGTGAACAAAATGGAGTTCTTGCTCCTAAAAGTCTAGTTATATACATTATCACCCCAGTTATAGAGTCTAGTGAACAGTTTGCTATTTGCTATTTAAATATGGTCTAAAGCAGAAATATGTCCCCAGGATCAGGAAACTGAAGCAACTCCCAAGCACCCCTTCAAGCAAATTAAATCTCTATTAAATTTCTAGTCCTTCAGACACCCACCCCAAGCCCAATCCTCTGAATCTTTCACAAAATGACCTAACCGACCTCCAGCCCCGACACCTCCCCAGCTCCCTCTGCATCTCCACCTGCTTGGTTCTGCTGGGCCATGCTCTCACCTATTTCCATCCTGGGGCTCATCTCCTTTGGGGGGGGGTTGTCTCTCAATGCCCACATCTCTGATCTCTCCTTAGGGTGTGTTTCCTCAGCCCTGGAGTCTGGACTCTGGACATATGCTGCAGCCCCACTGCTGGGCTCCCCGAGGCATGGGAGCTATTGAGTCTTGGAGCCAGGAGCTGAGTGATCAGTTGCCTTCCTGCTCTTACAGCGGGGAAACTCACAGCCCGAATGGTCCCTCGGAAAGGTGGTAGCTGAGCAGGACTAGGGGGTGCAAGATTCCTCACCTCCAGCGCGGGTTCTCCCCACCCCACTCCATTTTCCTAGAAAAGGTTTCATGTCCCTGCTGGCTATTGATTCTCCTCTATGCCCACAGCAATGCCCTGATTCCCAGGTATCTCATGCTTCCCTTCTCCTCCCAGAAAGAGAGGAAGATCACATTGCAGGCATACTAAGTTAAACTTAAAAAAAAAAAAAATAAAGCCACCACCTGGAATTTGTGTGTTCTAGCTCCTGCTTGTCCTGTGCGCCTGACCAAACTCTCATTTAAAAGTGAGGAGATGGGGTCGGATGTGGCTCAACTGGTTGGGCGTCCGTCTCCCATATGGAGGGACCCGGGTTCGATCCCCGGGACCTCCCGGTAAAAAAAAAAAAAAAAAAATGAGGAGATAGGGCTAGGCCCGCCCTGGTGGCCCGCTGCCCCTGACAGGAAAGGCTTGCAGGGAGGGGCCAGCTCACCTGCTCCTGGATGCTGCTGCTGAGCCTCCTCAGTGTCTCCTGGAAGTTCTGGTTCCGTGGCTCGAGGGTGGCGCAGCGCTGCACGTCCTTGAAGGCCTGGTCCAGCTTCCCCAGAAGCTCCAGGGCCTGGCATCGCCGATACAGAGCCTTAATGTCCGAGGAGTTGATGTCGATGGCTGTTGAGGGGAAATGGGCAGGACCTCAGGCGGTGGGATACAGGCCGCCCACCCCTCACTGCCTTCACCTCCAGGAACTGGGCTCTTGCTGGCTTCTGTGTTATCCTGGGAGGTCATCCTCTCATGTGGGCTATCTGTCCCCCAGCTCCCCTTCTTCAGGCAACCGTCAGAATCTTAGAGTCTCAAAGCAGGGTCATCTCGCCCAACCCTGGTGCTCGAGTCCCTGCTACATGATCCCTGCCAGTGCTCATCATGCTTGAGCTTGCATACCTCCAGCAACGGGGCGCTCCTTTCTTAAGTCGGCTCTTTCAGGAAGCCCTTCCCTATTCCTACCTGAAGTATATCTCCCTGTGACTTTGTCTTTTTATCCAAAGTCCAGCCCTGGAAGCCCTGAGATGAAATCCAATCCTCTTGCCTGTGACAGCCTTGTGGCAGCTTTTGGTCCCACCTGGGTGTTGCTGTCTCTAGGCTAATTATTGCCACTTCCTTCAACTGCTCCCCACGTGACAGGTTTCCAGTCCTTTCTCCAGCTGGTTCCCTTCCTTCTGAACTTATTCCAATTTCTCTTTTTCCTAAAAACTAGTTACCTGCTCAAACCCCAACATAGAACTGTGCAGAGATACAAACTCATTCTGCATTTTATACCCCTAAAACGTAGCCAAGGGGGAAGTCTTCCCATTTTGATCATGGGCTTAAGTCGACATTCTCTGTGAACTTGAGGCACTCCATCGCCATCGTTAGCTTACGTCTATTTCTCCTCAACATCTGTGGAGCAGGCTAAGGCCAGATCACCTTAGAGTGGACTGGATTGGGCAGATGTGCCTCCTTCTGGGACCCTCAGGATGAGCATCTCCTGACTTATCCAACAAAGTAGGGTGTGTCTCTTGCCATGACAAAAGGATTCCCAGAAGCATTCCTTTAAGAAAGACAGCTGCCCCCAAATATTTGACTCGTAACTCAGTTTGCAAAAATGTGATCTAGGGATGGCTTTTCTGGAGTTCTCCTTTTTGCAGAAAGGATGATTCACCTGAAGTGCCCCCTCTCCTTCAGTGCCTAGGGTGGAGAGTGTCGGGAGCCAATTGGAAAAAACAAGGACACTGAGCCAGGGACCCAGAGAGGAAATCAGGGTTGGGGGTGAGGACAACGTCGGGGGTGGGAGGGCTCACCTTTCGATGCATCTGAAGCTGCCTGAATGTAGCTCTCCTGAGAAATGGGAAGGAGACTTGGTTAAGGTGGGTCCAATGAGGAGACAGTCAGAGAGTGTCCCTGAAGTGAGGGGAGTGGGCTTACTGGGAGAGGCTCAGGGGAGCACCCCTCTCTGGTCTTAGAAAGGTGGACAAGCTTTGGTATCAGGCGAACCTGGGTTTGAATGCCAACTCTGGGAGATTTGAGGCAAGTTAATTAAGCTCTCTGAGCCCCGAGTTTCCCATCTGTAATATGGGATGACAACAGCTACCTCTTGGGGCTGTTAAGATGCCGTGAAATACCCTAGGAAAAGTACCCAGCATGATGCCTGGCCCAGAGATGTTAGTTCCATTGGGCTGATTCTGATCTGGATGAATTTCTCTCTCGACCAGACTCTCCAGAGAGGTGTCTCAGATTGTCCCTTCAAGAAAAGGAGTGGGGAGGTGCCCTCCTCCAGCCCGAAGGGTCCAGCTGAGAGGGCTGAGACGATGGACAATGGCCTATCAGGAGGAGGGGGCTACCTCTGCACCCCTGCTATTCCTACCCCGTGGACCTTCGGCCTGACCCCCGCCCTGCCCCGTCTCAGACCATCTTCAGGCCACAGGCTGCCCGGTTCCGATAGAGCGTGGCCAGCAGGGCCTTATCCTTGGTCAGCTTCAGGGCCTGGCTGTAGCTCTTCATCGCTGCCTTGTAGTCCTGGAGCTGGAAATGCCGGTTCCCTTCCTCCTTCAGCTGCACTGCGTCCACCTCTGCCATCTGTTGGGAGAGGGACAGATGGGTCCATCTCTCCAACCCCTCACCCCACGTCCAATACTGGGGTCCCTGACTGAGGCTGGGAGCTCCAGGGTCCTCTCCCATCAGAGAGGAGGGTGAGACTCCCAGACCCCCAAATCCATTGGCCCAGAAGGACACAGCATTGCTCAGAGTATGACCCACAGTTGAGAGGGGTCTTAGCATCCCTGTGACTCACTCACTGTCCCTCCCAGCTTGGGGGTGGGGGTGGGATCGAACCTTAAAAGTGCTTCCCAGACCCCCTTCTCCCTCCCCAGTCCAAGGAGCACTCATGGGTCCAGCTCACTGTTCAGCAAGGACAATTCTCTGGATCTGCCTTCCTGTGATTGTGCTCGCGGGAGCGCCCCGTGTGAACCTCCGGCCGGCCAGCCTGGCTCTGCCCCTCCCAGTCCCCACGCAGGAGACTTTATCTCCCCTGCCGTTGACTCCAGACCATATATGGCCATGGGGGCAGGTGTCCCTGGAGTCTGTCATTGAACACAGGGCCCTCCCTCTCCCCAGACTGGACAGTCACTACCACATGGAGGGGCTGACCATTCCCTGCCAAGCACCCCACTCAGGGACAGTCCTGAGCGCTCAGGCAATCATAGCCCAAAGAGAGAGAGAGAAAGATCCAGAAGGGACTGGAATCCTAGCCAAAATGAGAGAGAAAGATCCAAAAGGGAAGGGGCAGCAGACCCCCTCCATAAGCGCAGCCACAACATCCCTTTTCCACTTCCATCCCAGATAAACAACCTCTTCTCCCCCCCTCCCCGCTGCTATTTTGGGAACAGAGTGACAGCTGAGGGGATGACAGACTTGGATATCCAAGAGCAGCTGTCCCAGGTCTGGGACCAACTGGAGACTTCCAGAAATGCTTTTCTGGAGGAAGAAGAGAGGAGGGAGGGAAGGGCAGCAGAAAGTTCCTTCCCCTCTTCCCCTTGTCCACAAATCCCCCACTCCTCCCACATTCACTTGTTGAAAATGATCTCGCTTTTCAGAATGATCAACAGAACTTGGCTGGTTGTTTCTGTCTGCCCTGCCATCATCATCTATATGTAGTGAATTTATAAGTTCCATGCAAGGTTCTGCCTGTCTCTCTTATCAGACTGGGAATTCCCTGAGGAGCTCGATTTCATCAAACTGAAATCTTCTCCCAGGTCAAGAGCTGGGAGAAGTTCTGCCAGCTCCTCTCCTGAAGGGCAAGATCCGCATCTCATGCAGCTTGGCTTCCCCTGGCACAGAGCCTGGCAGAAGGTGGACAAGACATGCTTCCTGAATGAATGACAGTATGAATGAAGGTGTCTTCATGCTGATGCCTTGATCCACTCACTCACCACCATCCTTTCCCACTCCCCCTACCCCCAATATATCTCCACATTTACCTGACTGGGGCTGAGAAAGAGACTGCTCAAACAGAAACACTACATTCTGCTCCTAGTTATGTGACCTTGGACCAGTTCTGTCCTGAACACTGGACCCAGGTCTGTCACATGCTTGTTGAATTAATTAATAAATAAATAAAAGGATGGATGAATTCCCTGCCCTAACAGTGTCCCAGACCCAGGGCTCCTTTGGGGGACAAGCTCTGTAGCAATGTAGTAATCTGATAAAGAATCCTGCCTTTGGTTCTGTGACTTTCTGTGACTTTAGGTCCAAGTGATCCTAGGTTCGAAGTCCGCTTCAAGTATTCATTCTACAAGCATTTCTTAAGCACCTACTATGGGGAGGAACTTTGAATGATAATGGAAGCAGAAGACTCTCAAACATTCACGAGGGCAAGGACTATTTTGTTCACTTATATATTCTAAGTGCCTAGAACAGTATGTGGTATACAGTAGAAGCTCAATGATATTTGCTAAATGAATGGATGAAATAGTTCCATGGATCTGTCATTTCTAAATGTGAGGAATACCAGGATGTTTTGGAAACATATAACATGCAAACATGACTTAGTTTCAGAAAAGATTTTTCTGAGTAAGTTATTAAATGAGTTAATATTTGCAGAACTTCTAGAACAGTGGCTGACAGAGAGTAGGTGATCAAAAGTATTTGTTGAATGAATGAATGTTTAAGACTAGAACCGAAGAAAGAATGAGGCAGAAAACACTGCATGTGCAAAAGCACTAAGGCAGGACGTGTCATGCCTTGGAGGAACTAAGGAAAGGCCCTAAGGGTTGGATCTTGGGGGTTGGGGGTGGCTGAAGAGGTATGCAAAGCCGAGGGGACCATTATAAATAGTTTGGTTTTCCGTTTCCCAGGGAATGAGTTTTAAAGAGGTTTTTGACCAGGCTCCCAGTTTGAAAAGATCACTCTGGCTGTACAGTGAAGAGTGGATTGTAGGGGGCAAGAATGGAAAGAAGGAGGCCCATCAGGGAACTCTTGCATTGGTTCAAGCAGGAAATAATGGTGACTCAGACCCGAGCATGGCAGCAGAGACGGAGAGGAGAGAACAGATTCAAGATATATTAATGAGGCAGATTAAGCCCCTGACAGGGCTTGGGACCAGGTTTCTGGGAAGAGAGCTCACGTTCGTTGCTCTTGCTTTGGTTCCTCATCTGTAATTCGGGCATAAAGGAGGATTAAACAAGTTATTTATCTGAAGCACTTAGAACAAAGCTGGATTCACTGCTATCATCATTATTGCTTTACTGTGTTCATAGCAGTAGAAATTTTTTTTTTTGCTTTTGTACTCAGGTGTTAATTGACTTGATTCATTCAAAAAGAATAATCATTTCTGCCCTCAGCCCAATAGTCTCTGGTTTTGTAAGGCACCCCCTGGAGGGGTGCGGCTTGCTAGGTCTCAGCCAAGTCAGTCTTCTGCCATTTCCTAGCTATGATCTTGGGGGAAATCAATGAACTTCTCAGAGCCTCGGTTTCCTCATCTATAAACTGGAGCAAGAATTCTGTAAGGCACTGTGAGGGATGGAGCGTGGAGCCGGCTGCCTCTCCGCGGGGAGTGGGGCGGGGTGCGGATACGGACTGTTGGGACCAGTTCCAGGTGAACCCGCTTCCGCCAAGCCCGGCGAGACACTTCCCCCTCCAGACGGCCAGAGGGCGATGTTGTTGACTGCAGGCACCGCCTGGCCACGGGGGCGGCGCTCCGTCGCCATGGGCTCTCTTGCCTCCACGTGAGAACCAGCATGGCGGCGGCGGTGGCGGTGTGTGTGCGTGAATGGGTCGGGGTTGTAACGACTAGGAACTCGGACTCTCAGTCCTGGAGGCCGGTGGGAGGCGGAAGTGGGAGGCTTCCCTTCGGGGCTGCGTGGCTGACCACTGCCCCGCGTTACGCGCAGGACGAAACGGCGGTGAGCGATGTGCAGCGGTTGTTGGTGCAGTTCCAAGATGAGGGCGGGCAGCTGCTGGGCGCCCCTTTCGATGTGCCGGTGGACATCACCCCGGACAAGCTGCAGCTCGTGTGCAACGCGCTGCTGGCCCAGGTGAGTGGGGACGGCCCCGCATCTTCTCCCTTGGGTGGGGAAGCGCTGCCCTGATCAGTCCCAGGGAGGAAATGGAGACCAAAGGTCCGGGGTTCAAGGTCCCCCGCTACTCACCGTCCTTGGGTGATACACCCTGGCATAAATCCATGGCAGTACCACCTACTTTTGGGAAGGGTCGGAAGATTTAATCAGCCTGAAAGAGCTTTACACGCTGACCATCCGGTTCCACCTTCTGAGCATTTTGGTCTTGTGTGCGTGTGCGTTTTCATTGATTACTCACCGCAGCACATCAAGATGGGACACATTAATAGCCTCATTTTATAGTGTAGTTCTGAGGGATTAAATTAGTTGCTCAATGATCTCGGGTAAATTTGGAATTGGAACTCAAATCTGTTAGACTAAAAACCCTTGCTCTTAACCTCTAAGCTAGTGTTTATCGAAGTGTTGCCCTCTGGTTGGGGGTTGGGGGATGCTTGTTAAAAGTGCAATTCCTAGACTCCACCCCAGATTTAAACAGACTCTGGGGTGATACAGAGGGTCTGCATTTTTAACAAGCTTTCTGAATGCTGCTTACATGTTATATAGCATAGTGTGGTGGTTTGAGAAACACTGCATAATGCTGTATATTAACCCTAATCCTGGCCTTTAGTGTTTTTGTTTGTTTGTAGAGCACTAAACAACCAGAATCCCTTTATTCATAAATAATAGGACATTGGGCTACTTAGTTGCTTTGAGACTCAGTTTTTTTATCTATGAAGTGGGAATATTAATGTCTGCCTTCCAGGGTGGTTGTGAGATGCAGATAAAGGCTTTCAAGGCACTATGTAAGTCTCCTACACTTGCTCTTCAAGATTAAAAAGGTCTTGCCCAACGGGGAGTCGATGGAGGTATTCCAGGCAGGGTGGCTTCAAAGAAGGAAGCTTCATCTCCCACAGCTCAGTGGGGTTTGTCCCTGGTGGAGGTGGCCCCTGCATATCCTTTGAAGGGAGTTGCCCTTTGCCTTTGCTCTCCAGGAGGATCCCCTGCCACTGGCTTTCTATGTCTATGATGCCGAGATTGTATCCTCGCTGGGGAAGACCCTAGAGTCGCAGGCCGTGGAGACAGAGAAGGTCCTGGACATCATCTACCAGCCACAGGCTGTCTTCAAGGTCCGGGCCGTGACCCGCTGCACCAGCTCCTTGGAGGGTCACAGTGAGGCAGTCATTTCCGTGGCCTTCAGCCCTACGGGGAAGTAAGGATGGCAGCAGAATTGGGAAGGGGATATAATGGGGTTGGGAGGGTTCCCTCGTTACAATTGATGGGGCCTGGGGCTGCCCACCATAAGACCCATGGCTCAGGTTGCAAGTGAGGGACTTTGCAGGGCCAGTGGGGCCTGGTCCCCAAAGGCCAAGAGCACTTGCCTTGGGAGGCCCCTCATCTCAGTGTGAGGAGATCTGAGCTGCAAATTCAGCCCTGCCCCGTTGTAGCTGTGTGACCTGGGCACATCACTTATCCTTCTGAGTTAATTTTTCATTTGTGAAATCAGGATTATTTGCTTCTTAAAACTCCTTGAGAGGAGCTGGTCAGTGGTGATCTTGAAGAGACCCCTGGCAGCACAAGTGTTCCCAAGAGGAAAAAGTCTTTGCCCAAAGAGGAGCTAGTTAGCGATGTCGAAGAGGCAGCCAACAGCAGGAGAGCCTCCAAGAAAAAGAGGAAGCTCTCCTTGTAGGAGGAGCCTGTCAGCAGCGGACCTGAGGAGGCTGCTGGCAGTAAGAGCAGCTCCAAGAAGAAGAAAAAATTGCAAAAACTATTCCAGGAGGACTAGAAGCCCCATTTCCTATACCCCAATAAAAACAGATCAGAGTTGAAAAAAAACTCCTTGAGGGTAAACAAGGAAACCTGGTTATAGCTGTGGCCATTCCTTTTAGGAAGGAGGAGGAGAGAAAGAGCCCTATGAGGTATTCTCCCAGATGGTATCAGTATTAAATTTATCCCTACTCAGGGGAGAGGAAAAATTTAGTACCAGATTCTATTCACAGAAGACAATTGAATAGGCAGCAGAAGTATATGTGTGCAATGTCTCCGGGATGGGCCCTGTCCTCGCCTGTCCCTGCAGAGGTCACTCAGCCTTCTTCTTCCCCAGGTACCTGGCCAGTGGCTCTGGAGATACCACTGTGCGCTTCTGGGATCTCAGCACCGAGACACCGCATTTCACATGCAAGGGTATGATGTGAGCTTGTAGGGGGTCCTGATGCAGTGGTGGGCAGCTGCCTCACTCAGCTCTTTAGTTCCAGAGGAGGCCCAGAGCAGATTCCAGCCCTTAACACCCAGTTAGCAGCTGCCTGTCTCTAAGTGGAGACCGTACTCTTGAGCCTAGTCAGCTGCTTATAAATAGCGGAGTCTGGACCAGAGTCAGCGTGGGGTTGTGGGAAGGGGCTGACTGCCTGGGAGCTTGAATCTGACCTCTCACACTTTAGCATGCATAGAATCATCTGGAACGCTTGTTAAAATGCAGATCACTGGGTCCCACCCCCACAGTGTATGTTTCAGTAGGTCTGGGGTAAGGCCTGAGCATTTGTGTTTCTAGCAGTTGCCCAGGTGACGCTGCTGTTGGTCTGGCGACCACACTTGGTGGACCACTGCCGTACCATGCACCAGCTGGCTGACCTTGCGTTGGGTGCGCTCCATGCCAAAGCTTTGACTTTCTCATCTGGGAAAGGACGTGTGTGTCTGCGTGCAATAGTTCTTGCTTTGCTCAATACCTTGGAGCTGTTAAGAGAATTATATGGAATGATGGGTGGGAAAAAACTATACCATAGCACATCAGGAATTATTGGAAAGTGGTGTTATCTGTGCAGCAAGCTACATGGCTCTGAACACATGGCTTGTGTTCCCTCTCTGTCTAGAAAGCCTCATCTCTCGTTCATTTATTCTGTAAATAGTTATGGAGTACCCTAGGCACTGGGAATAAAGGGATAAAGATATGATCACCCTTTCTTTTTCCTTCTGCTTTTTTAGGACACAGACACTGGGTCCTTAGCATTTCCTGGTCCCCAGATGGCAAGAAGCTGGCCTCAGGCTGCAAGAATGGCCAGGTAGGTGGTGGTCAGGATAACTGGGCAGGGCCTCTGGGGCTAGTTCAGAGTCAGGTTCTAAGGGCTCAGGGAGGGCTGGCTGGGGAGCCATGGCTGGGAGACCTTTGGTGGGGCTAGGGATAAGTCGGGGGCAGGTTATTTGGTGAACTTCTCTTCTTCAGATTCTCCTGTGGGACCCCAGTACAGGGAAGCAAGAGGGCAGGACCCTCGCCGGCCACAGCAAGTGGATCACCGGCCTCAGCTGGGAGCCCCTCCACACGTAAGTGACGCTGACAGAGCTGGGGGAGAATGTGCAAGCTAGGCGAATGAGGGGCCAGGGCTTCAGACCTACTCCCCTTCCCTGCTCAGTCCAGTCGGGGGTAGGGATGGACAGTCTGAATGACGGTGACATCTTGGCAGGCCGAGGCAGGTCCTGCAGACCTGTACTGCTGCTTTGGAGAAGGCTTCTCATCTCAGGGCCTGGGGATGCCTTGCGGGGCAGCTGCATCTTGGGGTCAGGAAGCTGTTGAGATTGTCCCTGGCAATCGGGAACGGGAGGTGCTGTGGGCAGGCGGGCATGGCCTGGTCAGAAGTGAGGTCACCTCTCCCTCACCCTCCCCAGGAACCCCGAGTGCCGCTACGTGGCCAGCAGCTCCAAGGACGGCAGTGTGCGGGTCTGGGACACAACGGCGGGCCGCTGCGAGCACATTCTCACCGGTCACACCCAGTCGGTCACCTGCCTTCTGTGGGGAGGGGATGGGCTTCTCTACTCTGCCTCCCAGGACCGCTCCATCAAAGTCTGGAGGGCACATGATGTAAGAGCCGAGGGAACCTGACCCACCTGGGGAAATCACTGCATGCCAGCATTGGAAGGAACTTCGAGTGTGGCCTGGAAGCTCTGGTCAGGGCACACGCTTTGGGAACAAGTGTTTCTGTGGTTGGCGCAGCACATTACAGTCAAGATTGCAATGTCTGTTAGTGAAGTCGAGGCTGTGAAAATTCCTGCCATCAGGAAGCTTTATCAGACTGACCTTTCCCCTAACCTATATGACTGGAACCCTTTTATTCCGACATAACATCCCTTCCATGAAACATACTTTCAGAAACATTGAGCTGGGCCAGTGCCCTCATTTTACAAGAGCAGAGACTTGAGCCCAGAGGAGTGATTCAGTTAACAACTCAGTGTATGAGCAGTGAAGCTACAACCAGGGCCTAGGGGCCCTGATTCTTAGTTCTCATGCCATGTGTGTCACATCTTCTGGGGCTAATCTGGGGGTACAGGTCCCTGAGGGTGGAGAGTGGGGCTTGTGTGTATCTGACCTATCTCTCCGCCTACCCTAGGGCGTGCTGTGCCGAACTCTGCAAGGCCATGGCCACTGGGTGAACACCATGGCACTCAGCACTGACTATGCCCTGCGCACAGGAGCCTTTGAGCCAGCTGAGGCCTCAGTTAACGCCCAAGACCTCCAGGGGTCCTGTGAGTGAGTGGGAGAGGGAGGGGAAAGAGCCATTTCTGCAGCTTAATGGGGTGTGAGTGAAACCTAGGCTGGAGGGTGTTTGCTCTGTGTTGGATTTTCCTAATGAGCCTTGCCTCCCCCCCCTCCCCCCGGATGCCTGGATACAGTGCAGGAGCTGAAGGAGAGGGCGCTGAGCCGATACAACCTTGTGCGGGTGAGTGTGCCAGCCGTGCATTCCCAGCTCTGCACCTCTGGTCCCCTCTACAACCAGTCCCTGGAACACTCTCTGCAGGCACTCAGACCCCTCTCTTGTAGCCCCAGCTCAGGGTATATCTTTTCCAGAAGGCTGTTTATTATTCTAGATTATAGTCCTAAAATCTTAATGTACTAGGTATCATTTTATTTTCTTTTGTTTATTTGCTTATTTGTTGCATTCCCCAAGGTGTCTCTCTCTTATTTTAGTTTGTTGGTTAACTAACACATCCAAGTATTCTAAGGGTCAAAGAATACAGATATGCAGTGGGAAACCTCCCATCTCTGTCCCATAGCTATCCATTCCTTCTGGAAGCAGCCAGCATTAGCAGTATCTTTTGTGTGTCTCTCTCCAGAGATTTTATGTAAGCACACATGTATGTATGTACAATTTACATAGCTATATACACACATGTTATACAGGCACTTATAAAACCCTTCCCCCTAATTTAACACACCATTCTTTACCTTGCTTTTTATATATGTTAGAAATCATTCCATGTACACAGTTTCCTTTTCCTTTTGGGAAAGTGATTTGCCTAGGGCCACAGGCCTCCTTTCTCTTTGTCTTGGCCTTTGACCCTTGTGTTGTTGCCAGTGGTGCATGTTTACTGCTGAGGGCAGGCTCTCCTCTCTAAGACCTTGTCCAACACTTATGCTTTGTGCCCACCCCTCCCCCAGGGCCACGGCCCAGAAAGGCTGGTGTCTGGCTCAGACGACTTCACCCTCTTCCTGTGGTCCCCAGAGGAGGACAAGAAGCCCCTGGCGCGGATGACGGGACACCAGGCCCTCATCAACCAGGTGCTTTTCTCTCCTGACTCCCGCATCATCGCCAGCGCCTCCTTCGACAAGTCCATCAAGCTGTGGGATGGCAGGACAGGCAAGTGAGTGTGGGGTGGGGCGAGGAAGGGGCGTTCCCCCTCTCTGAGAAGAGGAGGAGCTTGGCTCTGCCACTTACTGTCTGGCCTCTTGGACTTTCTAAGCCTTGGTTTCCTTTCTGTGATATGTGAACATGATCCCCTACCTGTCAGCTTAGTTACAAGGATTAAATGAGATGGTATCTTTGGGACCAGCACTAAGTGGGCACTGAAAATAATAGCTCATTTCATATCTAAGGAGAGGATTTTAAAGCTAGGAGGTGACAGCCCCAAAGAAAGTGATGCACAGCTGTGTGGTCCCCTCACTGCCCCAGCCCAGACCTTCTGAATCAAAATTCTGCATTTTAATAAGGTCACCAGGTGATTCTTATGGATTATTGCTGTAATGAGACACAGTGTGCTCAGGGTTAATTAGGTTGGAGGGGTTGTTTGGGGCAGAAGGGGAAGTCATTTTTTTTTGGGGGGGGGGAGTCATTTTTGAATGCCTGCTGCTTGTGTCAGGGAGTATACACAGCACTGCTTTGAGATGAGTAATTCAAGTCCTTTTTAAGGGAAAGGCAGTGGAGGTTCAGAGGTCTGATGGCATGTCCAAAGATACACAGCTGGTCTTCATTGCCTGGAAAGTTCTAGGTAGGCTGGCCCACTGTCACTCCATGCCACCTGTCAGCAAACAACCGTTGTGTTGGGATGTCGGATGTCAAGCAAATTAGCTAAGCAGATGACTGCATTGGATTCTAAGGCACGCAGAGTCATGCCAATATGAAGGCCTAGCATAACACCAGCAATGATTAAATTGGCTAGGACAGGGGGCAGGCGGTGAGATTTTGAGAAAGTTCCCTCGTTAGTTCTAAAATGCAGCCAAGGTTGTAAAGCACTGCTATGGACACAGGGAACCCGCCAAACCATCTTTGGAGATCTAATATCTATCATCGTCCCCTGGCTCAGGTACCTGGCATCCCTGCGTGGCCACGTGGCTGCTGTGTACCAGATTGCATGGTCAGCTGACAGCCGGCTCCTGGTCAGTGGCAGCAGTGACAGCACACTGAAGGTGTGGGATGTGAAGGCCCAAAAGCTGGCCGTAGACCTTCCAGGCCACGCTGATGAGGTACGGCCCACCCTCGTGGGCAGGAGAAGCAGGTGGGATTGAAGCCTGGCATGCCTCAGCCTTGGTCTGCTTCTTGCTCTCTCCCCTTAACCTCCCCACTGCCTTGCTTTCCCTCCTTGGTTTAGGTGTATGCTGTTGACTGGAGTCCAGATGGCCAGAGAGTGGCAAGTGGCGGGAAGGACAAATGCCTCCGGATGTGAGTCTGGGGGAGCTGGTGGTTGGTGTGTTCGGCTCTCCTGCCCTTAGGTCCTTCTCTCTGCTATCTTCCCCTTCTGGCAGAGATCTCTGAGGGACTCTCTGGGAGCTCTTATTGTTCTGAGGTGGTGTGTGGGGACAGGTTCTCAGGGGGCCCCTGACAGTACTCAGGCTGCTTTGGGGGAGCAAGTCTGGGGCTGTTTCCAGCATGAGGCAGTAGTTCTTTGTTAGAGCTCTGGGCTTTGGAGTTTTCAGACCTGAGTTCAAAACCTCATTCTGCCTTTCATTGTACAGTCTTGGTGAACTTGGTTAACCTGTTTCTTGGGAATTATCCAACTGCAACAGGCTATGGGAAGGATCAAAAATAGGAGGATGTATGCACACACTTTGGACCCTAAGGCATCGTATGCTTGTAAAGGATTGTCACTGTTGTTGGGCAGCTTGGGCTGGGTTGAGGTCCGGCCAAGGCACGCAGTAGGTATGCAGCCTGTGTCTGTGTGGCCATGGCGGAGACAGCAGCCCCAGACCCTCTCCCTGCAATGGGCTCCTGGTATGATATGGCAGTCTCCCTTTCCTAAGGGGAGATCACCATCTTGATTTTCTCCCCTTCTCCACAGATGGAGGAGATGAAGTTCCAGTTTTCTCTACTTGGACTTGGCCTCTGATAGCTCCCTGCTCTGACAGACTAGAGGGGGGTGGCGTGTGGCAGTATGTGCACCTCCCTCACCAGTGGTGACCCTGAGAACGACCTTGGACAAAGCCCAATGGGGGCTCTCCCACAGGTGCCCTGCCTGTACCACCCCAGAGCAGGAGTTGAAAGCTGCGGAAGACCATCACTGAACTTAGCTCTTGGCCATCCCTCTGTACCTTGCTGGGCATCATGATGGGACATCTGCTGCTGCCCCTGCCTCCTTTTCCTAATGTCAGCTCTACTCCGGTCAAATCCTGGATTCTTTCCAAATAAATAACCTATATTTTGTATGTTTAGGTTATAATTCCTTGTCTTAGAATCCCAGGACTCAGCCAAGGGCTGTGTTAAATTAGTTTGACTAGCTCCCTGCCTCTGTGCTGGACTACACCAAAGCCATACTGAACAGGAAGTTGCCTCTCCTCCATTCCCTGTGCCTGTGCGGGAGAGGCCACCATCCAGCAGCTGAGGCTGGGAGACCTCCTGCCACAGGGCCAGAGAACAAATCTAGGACTGTGCTGTCCACTGTGGTAGCCACTATGCACAAGTGGCTATTTTCCTTAACTAGAACTAAATTAAATTTGAAATGCGGTTCCTCGTTCCTCTGGCTAAAGGCTATGGCTTTAGCCTGCAAATATAGAATGCTTTTGTCCTTGCAGATTGGACAGCGCTGCTCTAGGGTTGCTTTCTTTTCCTTCTCATGCAGCACACTTTCTTGAGCCCCTACAGTGCACCAAGCACTGCTAGGCTCCCGGGATACAGAGAAGACAACGGTGGCTGTCCCAAGGACCCCCTTTCTAATGGGGAGGTGGGACGGTGATATCAGAGTGCTAGCAGAAGTAGGTACAGGTGCTGTGGGAGGGTGGGCTCTGTTGCCCCATGAGAAAGAAGTCCCCACCTAGACATTTTCAGACCCTTGACCAAAGTGCTAAGGTGGATCATGATGTCATCTACTCAGGTTGAATTTCCATCCTTATATAAGCTGCTCAGGGCCTTCTAATATCTCATTCCTTCTTACCCTCCCCCACCTGTCTGCACTTTTATGATTTTGCATATCACCCAGCTGTGGTTCTCAGCTTTCAACTTGCACACTTCTGCAAAGCAGAGGTGGGATGAGAGCCAAGGGGAGCTAATAGTGGCTGAGCCACCCCCCCACCTTGGTGCCAGGCACTGGTTCTGCTGTGCTCTCACATGACCCTCACAGTCACCCTGCACCTGGGAGTGGAGGGTTCTAACATCTCTGTTTTTGGCGAGGAAACAGCCCAGGAGGCTTAAATTTGCCCATGCCCTCACATCCATTAAGAGGAAGAGCCTGGATTAAACCCAGACCCTGTACCCCAAAACTTGTGCATTTCCCACCATGCTCCTCCAGAGCTCACTTCTAGCGCCAGCAATCTACCTGCTGCCTTCCCATCAGCCCCCTATTGCTGTTTTGCCTGGCACGAGTGTTTCAGTCTTTTGAATACCACCAGTCTCTTCCACAGCAATAGGGTGATGTTGGTACATCCTGTTGCCCAGCCACCCTTGTTTTCCATCCCCCCACACACACCTGGACTCTTGGTCCTGGCAGAAGCTAGGAAGGAGAGTGCCAGCTGGTCCAGCAGAGCTGTCTGCAGCATGAAGCAGAATTTAGGGGTGCTGGATGGCCTGCAGTTCTTTAATGAGGGACCTGGACCCAGCCCAGATCTGGGGTAAGAGGGAGCCTAGCAGCTGTGGGCAGTGGTTGGGCCTGACCTTATTTGAGATGTATCCAGATGAATGGGGCTCCCATCTGGCCTTGGCCCCAGCCCAGGGTTGGAGTTAAGGTGCCACTGCTGGCAGGCCCTGGGCCAGCAGGGATCAGGCGTTCCCTGGCATGGTTTTGGTTCTTGAGGGCCCTGGGCCAGAGCTGGAGGTAGGTGGGGGGCTTCTTGGGGCCTTCCCCCTTAGTAGGGAAATAGGTATTCAAGATCCTCGAGCCTCCGCATGTCCTCAAGCCCGATGGACACGGTTTTCCTCTGGGGTTCCCTGCGCTGCACGGTGATCTGGATGGGATTGTTCTCAGGGAAGCTGTTCAAGTCAGTGGCCACAGTTGCAAACTGAAATAAAACAAACAACCCTCAGAATTCCTTTCATGACCTGACCCTGGCTCACTTTCTCTTTGCCATGCCCTTGTTTGTACACTAAATGGGATCTTAGATAGCCTTATCCAACCTATTCACTGACTTAGGAAACAGGTCCAGAGAGGGGTCGTGATTGTTCAAGGTCACCCAGCTAATATTGACAGAAGCATGATTCAAACCCATGCTCCCCAGTTGTGTGATGTTTTCACCAAAGGGCTATCTGAACTCAAGACTCCCCCAACCCCAACCCACATCCAGGCTGTTTCCTTTGTCCTCTTTTATCCTCCCTCTGTTTCCCTCAATGCTCTTGACTTCCAGTCTACTCAGAATTACTGGTACTGAGTTGAGAAATCCATAAACCAGTGGCTTTGGAAGATGGGCCTTATAGTGATGCTGATGAATACATTAGTTTGCATTCCTAGTGGGCCCCAGAGAGGCTTAATCCTTACACCTCCCAGAAGAAAGGAGCCTGGAAGTGCTTATTTGCCCAGGAAGAAGGAAAGTTGGCAGGGAAATGAATGGGGCAGAGCGGGGGGGGGGGGGGGGGTGGTAACAGGGGTGTTCTCTATCTCAAAGCCCCTGGTCTCTGGTTTCAGACCTTCCTGACCCCTGGGGACCCCATCTTCTCCCAGGGCTCACTTTGTAGGGCTTGCACCACTTCCCCACCCCAGCTGTGTTGACTGCACGGACGGTGAGGCAGTAGCTGGTGTTAGGCTTCAGTTCCATCAGCTTGACGGTGGTGCCCAAGATCTTGTTGAAGATCCATGGGCGATTCTTTGCCTTGGATGGCCCTTCGTCGGTTTTCTTGACCACCTCCTGCAACAGGACCTGGTAGAAACTGACCTGCTGCTTGCCCAAGGCATAGGTCCAGGAAATCTAGGGGAAGAGAGCCCCCGAGGCTTCCTCAGATCTGGCCTGGCCTGCCCCCTTCCCCAGCTGGGTCAGAATGCCTCCACTTCCCTCCCCTGCTCCTGCTCGGGCAGAGGCATGTCCAGTGGAAGGTGGAAGACACCCCAATGCTGGATATTGAACCACCTACCCCACAGGATATGCTGCTCTCCCTGGGCAGCCCCACCCACCTCAGGGTGTTCCCTCATTCCATATTCTAGACCCTAGAGTCTAGGTCAGTTGAGGGGGGGACTTAGAGATCATTTGTATACCTTACTCCGTGCATATGGGGTTACAGGTCCAGAGAAGACAAGTGACTGGCTAAGGGTCATGGCAATTAAGTAGCAGAGCCAAGATTCAATCCCTTAGCTCTGGAGCCCACACACTTTGTACTACAATTGTGGTTCTCAAGCCTGGCTAAGGATCTTGAGTTTTGATAACACTGCAGAGTCCTGGGCCTAATGTCTCCTGGCTGGTCTCCCATTTCCAGTTTTTCCTTCCTTTAGGCCAAACTCTAGTGTGCATCAGAATACAAATTGCTGGCTCTCAACTCCAGAGTTTCTGATTCTGTAAGCCCAAGGTGGCAACAGAGAATTTGAATTTCTAGCAAGTTGCCCTGTGGTGCTGATGCTGGGGACTACAACTTGAGAAAACACTGCTCTAGGCCACCCAACAATGGGGCTTCCCGATATATCTTCCTAAAATAGAGCTCAAATTATGTCCATCTTCTGATACAAAGCCTTCAGCTGCTCTCTGTTTCCTACTGAAAAGTCTATACGGTAGTCTAGCTTTGGAGGGCCAGTGAAAATGATGCCAGACCAACTTCCCCCTTCCCCTCTTCTGTTCCCATACTCTAGGACAGTGGGGAATTTGTTAGAAATGCAGATTCTCAGGCACCACCCCACACCTACTGAGTCAGAACCTCTGGAGACAAAGCCTAGGAATCTCAGTTTTAACAAGATGGCCAGGTGATCTGTAGGCACCTGAAACTGAGAAGCATTGGATCAGGACCTGGGATGGAGTGAGGTACTCTCTTCCTCCCACACGTTCCCACCTGCAAGCCCTTGCTAGCCTTGACCTATCCATGGGACGCCTTTCCTCCTCAGTCTCTAGATGTTTAAATCCTACTTCTGGGCTCCAGCTCAAATGTAACCAAAAACCACGAAGTGTATTCCTGCAGCTGGAAGTAATTTTTCTTTCCCTCTGAATTCCTGGTTGTACTTAATCTGACCTTTTCCTACAGCATTGAGCCCTTTCTAGCTTGTATTGGGACCTACCCCTTTCCCTTACTAAGCCATGAATTTGAGTTCAGGATGCAGGTCTAGGCATCCTCACACTTAACACAGAGCTCTGCTCAGCCCCTGGCACAGGGGGCAGCGCGCGGAAACCCACCACAGCTGTGGAATCGCTGACGGTGTGTTCACAGATGAAGGGTGCTTCTGGCACGTCCACGACCACAGAGGATTCAGAAAACGTTGAGGAGGTGTCTGTGTCCAGCTCAGGGTTGTCAAGGTCCACCAGGCCCCCAGGGACCATTCGGGACTTACATTTGTGGGCGCAGAGGGCCAGGTCCCCATTTTCTTCATTCTTGGAGAGTGTGGATAAGCTGAGTTTGTTCAGCTCCCCCTCCAATATCCCTGCAAAGAAGCTGCTGTTGGGCTGGGTCACGGCCAATTTGATGGGGTTCAACAAAGTGGTTGAGATGGCGGAAATGCTGGTGTCATCGGAGCTGCATTCGGAATCCTCTACTGGCATCGGCTTCCTGGAGTGGAACGGGAGGTAGGTGAGCCAGATGAAGGAGGCCATGCCAGCCCATTCAGCCTGGAAGCTCCCTGAGGACAGGCCCTGGGCTGGACTTGCCAGTATCCCTAGCTGCAAACAGCCTTATTGCTCCACAGCTATGCAAACGCACTGGGGCACCTTCAAAACAACAACAACAAAAAAACATACCAGGGGCTGGGGATTGACCCCAGGACCTCATATGTGGGAAGCTGGCATTCAACCACTGAGCCACATCGGTTCCCTTGTTTTGTTTTTTTTTCCATTTGTTTTGCTTGTTTGTTTGTTTGTTTTTTAAAGATTTTATTTATTTATTTATTTATTTATTTATTTATTTATTCCCCCTTGCTGCTTGTGCTATCTGTGTCCATTTGCTGTGCGTTTTTCTGTGTCTGCCCGTCTCCCCTTGTTAGGTTGTCCTGCTGCGTCAGCTCACCAAGCCACACGGGCTGGCTTGCCTTCACCAGGAGGCCCCGGGAATTGAACTCGGGGCCTCCCATATGGTAAATGGGAGCCCTATCGATTGAGCCACATCCGCTTCCCTGCTTATTTGTTTTTTGTTGTTTTTTAGGAGTCCCCAGGAACCGAACCTGGGACCTTCCATGTGAGAAAGAGGCGCTCAACTGCTTGAGCCACATCCACTCCCTGAGGTGCTTATTAAAAATACAGATTCCTGGGAAGCGGCTGTGGCTCAATCGGTAGGGCTCCCGTTTACCATATGGGAGGCCCCGGGTTCAGTTCCCGGGGCCTCCTGGTGAAGGCAAGCCTGCCCGCACGGCGTGGTTAGCTGACCCAGCGAGCACAAGCAGCAAGGGGGGGATAAATGAATAAATAAATAAAATCTTTAAAAAAAAAAAAAAAATATAGATTCCTCGTCCTTGGACCCCAGAGATTCTGATTTACCAGGTTTGGGATGGGACTGGGGAAGCTGCATGCTTAATAAGAGCCTCAGCTTTTTGTGCTGATAGCGCTCACACAGACATGGTAAACGTTCCTAAAACCCACCAGACTTTCTGTAAGAAGTGCAGCAAGCACCAACCCCACAAAGTGACACAGTACAAGAAGGGCAAGGATTCTCTATATGCCCAGGGAAAGCGACGTTATGACAGGAAGCAGAGTGGCTACAGTGGGCAGACTAAGCCAATTTTCTGGAAGAAGGCTAAATAAAACTACAAAGAAGATTGTGCTAAGGCTTGAATGTGTTGAGTCCAACTGCAGGTCTAAGAGGATGTTGGCTATTAAGAGATGCAAACACTTTGAATTAGGAGGAGACACGAAGAGAAAGGGCCAAGTGATCCAGTTCTAAGCTTTGTCTTTTGTTATGATAAAATCTTGAGGTTATGGTCAAAAAAAAAAGAACCTCAGATGATTTCTATTGCAGGTACTAAAACTTTAAGTACTCTCTCCAAAGTGGGGTGCAAACACTCCAGGGAGTGACCACAATGATCTACTGGAGTATGAAGAAATATCTAAAAAGAAAAGAATAACTTTTACTAATATTTATTTACTAATGTTTAATATTTGATGTAATTATTTACATTATAACATTTAACAATACTTACTGTAAATTAAAAGGGCAGATAAATATACATATATCAGGGAGAATAAATATACATATTTTGGGGTGATTGCTCAAACTTTCTTCTGATTTTTTAAAAATTAAAAAATTAGAGGGGACGGATGTGGCTCAAATGGTTGGGCATCCGTCTCCCATATGGAGGGACCTGGGTTCTATCCTGGGACCTCCGGGTAAGAAAAAAAAAAAAAAAAAATAGACACACAAAGATATCCAGAATGATATATACATTACCCTTCTATTTACCCATTATCCAGCTTAAGAAATAAAACCTTAAAAGTATAGTCTAGTTACAGGCCCCTGTGTACCTCCCTCCCCCCATTTCTTAGCCTCCCATCCAGAGGTAAGCACTACAGTAAATTTAAAATTTGGGTTTTATTATTCCCTGTGACTGTTTTTATAGTTTTTTATAGTTTTGCTACGTATGTATATTATCCCTAGGCAAGAGCTACTATTATTTGGGAAACTTTTTTTTTTTTTAAGGTACTGGGGCCGGGAATTGAACCCGGCCACATCTGCTCCCTAGCAAGCTTTTTAAACTTGATATAAATGGTATCATTCAGTGCATATCCTCTTGAAACCCTTTTTTCCACTTAACATTGTGTGTGTTAGATTCATCTGTATTGATGCATGTAGCTCTGGTTCATTTATTTGAACTGTTGTATGGTTTTTCCATTACCTGGATATTTGCATTGTTTCTAGTTCTTTGCTATTATAAAGAAAAACTTTGTACACCACTATTTAAATATATACGTGTGTGTGTGTGTGTATGTGTGTGTGTATAAAACTGACCAAGGGGAAGCGGCTGTGGCTCAATCAGTAGGGCTCCCGTTTACCATATGGGTTCGGTTCCCGGGGCCTCCTGGTGAGGGCAGGCCCGCCCACACGGCGTGGTTGGCTGACCCACCGAGCACAAGCAGCAAGGGGGGGATAAATGAATAAATAAATAAAATCCTTAAAAAAAAAAAAAACTGACCAAGTATGCAATCCACAAAGTTTGGCTTTCAAATCTTGATCCATAGTAAGCAATACATTTTACATGTCAACCTGATAATACTCTTGCATAACTAAATATAACTACACTATATAAAAAATGTTTCACAAACCAGTGTGTGATGTGCTCTGGAATATTCTGACCTAATTTGTTTCTTTTTTATAATACTGGTCTCCACCAACTAGAATGACTTCATGATCCACTAATGGCCATAGTGAGGTTTGAAGAGCACCGCTCCAGAGAACAGTCAGCCGGCCTTTGGGGATCAAGCACCTTGACCAAGGTCACACCATGAGTTGGTGGCAGAGTAGGAACTAGAACTCCTGAGCCTCATGCTTTCTCCTTGTGGTACAGCCCGTCTGCCCCCCTGGCACTTACTGTGTCCTTTCCTTTGCTTCCTGTCCCATCACCCCAGCTGCTCTGGTCAGGTCCAGCAACCTTCCCTCTCCTCATTCCTTACTCCAGGCCAGCCTCTGGCCTCATGGTTGATCTGTGGGCCAGCCTTTTCCTCTCTGAGTTCCAGCTTCATCCTGAGAAATCCTGATCAGCTCAGACCCCCTACACTTGCCCTTGGTAGATATTTGGAATGGATTATCCCCTTAGCCAGGTCCTTTGTAGGCTGAAGCATCTGAGTATTGGTATCCTTTATACTTCAGATTGTCTTAGTGACTGTATATTTTAGATTCGCTTAATGGAACTGCTAGTGTTAAAGTTGGTGAGGAAGGCAGTGAGGCACTGGCCTAGAGGCTGGACACACAGTCTTCTGATCCTCCCAACAGTCTTGCTGGATGGGTGATAGCCCCATTTTGCAGATGAGGAACTGAGGCTCCCTGACCACCATTAACTTGTGTAAAGCCATATATCTAAATGAGGGATAGAACTTGGATTTGAACTCGGGCTCTGTAGCAAAAGGCTTTCCTATTATACCATGAAGTTTCCTACAAGCACCTGCCGTTTTAGCCATACCTGCTTATCACAGTTCCCTTAGGGAATGGACACCATGCTCTTACCCCCTCATATAATCAGGAACAGCTACACAATTTGTGAGGCCTCTGGTTCAAAAATTACGAATTTCGAGACAGTGAGAGCAGAGCATTAAGTTAAGAACAGAGCTATACTAAGTGTGGGGTTGTGTGTGACTATACACCTGTGAAACACACCCCACATTTAGTTCCCTCAGCCCACAGCACCTCGCACCAACACCCCTTCACTGGCTAAACTCCTTCCCTTCCTTGGAAATCCAGCTCCCTTTACTGCACCCAGCCCATCAAGCTATACTAAGCCTCCTCCTTTGTTTTCCCAAGGCACCCTGTAATAGCACATTCCAGATGGTGCTGTAACACTCATTCCCTGACATCCTGCCCCCACTATCACCACCATGAGACCAGGGGCTTCTTGGAGGCCAAGACTTTGCTTTCCAGATCTGCATTCAGGAGCTTAACACTGGGCTGGACACATCACAGGTGCTCATAGGGTTTTGTGGAATGAAATAAAGGAAATCCAGAATCACCAAGGAGGAAGAGTAAATCTCAGTCTGAGGGAAAGCAGGCTACTGGAGGAGATAATTCAGGCAGGTACCAGAGGGAGGATTGAAGGAGAGGTGCCATGGGAGTGAGGAGCTCATCCATATGAAGCAAGATGGTGAGTGCAGTCAATAGACCTCTGACTAATCCAGGAAGACCTCCTGGAGGGGATGGTCCAAGTGTCCCAAGAGCTGATCTTGGGCTTAGGAATGCATAGATAGGCCCAACCCCACACACATCCTCTTCACTGGGAGTCCACGGACTGGGTTTTGACAGGTCAAGGAATTACTGCTTCTAAGGCAGTCTCCCCAACCCCCACCTCCAGCCTTGGAAAGAAGGGAAGAAGGGAAAGGACTAGACTTGTGTCTTACTGTAAACTGTTGTTATCTTCCTCCAAGAAGTTAGCCAAACTGCCTCTTGAGGAAAGTGGGAGTCCTTTGGTAGTGACAGTCCTGTTCATAGACTTGGGGTTTGGAAAGGGCTTCGGCATTTGGTCAAGAGCATTTAAAACGTTGAGAGTTTCCTTCCTCAGAATGGCCTCTTCCCCATCTCCCACTTTGCAGAGCGCCTGTGATGCCATCTGGTTTGTTTGGGACCACGGTTGTCACCATGCAGGACAACCAAGCTGACAGGAAGCAGAGAGAAACTGTGGGTGCAGCAGACCTCCCCTTAGTTTGGGTGGGACAGGGGTGCAGTGAGCTGACTTCATAATCATTGGAGAGTGTAACAATTAGGGGCCATCCTCCCCCTGCCTGGAGGCTCCCGCTACTGCCCAGCTTGCTGTGAGGCCGGCCAGACCAAGGGCTGGCATGATGGGTGGAGCAGAGCTAGAGGCTGGACTGCATGACCTCTTAGGCGCCTGTCAGCTTTGCCACTCCTGCCGCAGCCTTCCCTTCTCTGAAGATCTCAAACTACTTAACGCCTGTGCCCTTCAGAGCAGCCTGGGCAGGAGGAGAAGGATGGTGTGGAGAAAGGGAAATGGGTGTGGAGAAAGGGAAATGGGTGTGGAGAAAGGCAGCTGGGCCCTGGGAGGCAGGCAGTGCTGGAATGAGGCCCTGGGGGTAGGAGACCACTAGATGGTGAGACTCCATATCCTGAACTCCTAGGCAGCAGACCCCACCATGTCCAGGAGTGGATGCACAGGGAAAGCCTGGAAGGTTTATAGGGATTCATAGCTCACATATGACCAGGTTTTGCACTAGAGTTCTAAATGTGCCCCACTGTTACCCCAGGTGCCTTCATGTATTGAGTGGCAGTGGCTGATGCTGCAGTGGGATACAAAGATGAGTCAGACATCTGACTCTCACGAAAACCACTTTATAGTGGGAAAACACAAAACACCTTCAAGGGAGGGAGGGATTCCGATAGTTAAAACAGCACTGACTTTGCACTTAATGTGGATTTGCAGCCCAGCTCTGTACTTATTAGCTGTGAATCCTTTGACAGGTGACAACCTAGCTGAGCCCCAGTTTCCTCATCTGTGAAATGGGGATAAAAATAGCACCTACCTCATAGGATTGTGGTGAAGAGTAAAGGAGATGACAGGTGTAAAATTTTGTTTCTTCCAGCAAATAAACCAATACAGAGGACATTAAAAGATATTTTTGTGTTCTATATATGCAGGTTTTTTTCATAAAAAAAGAAACTTGGAAAATTCAGAAAAGCTAGGGTGCACTCTTTGTAGACTCTATCACATAATCTGTAATTAAATTAGTTTTTTTTTTAAAAAAGGAGGTACCAGGGATTGAATCTGGCATGCCTTATGTATAAAGCAGGCGCTCAACCACTGAGCTATATTGGCTCCGCTACATGCATTTTCATTTTCTGTCTTGTCTTCACTAAAATGTAAGCTCCCTGAGGGTACAGGATTGACTATCTTGTTTAACTGTTTGTTCCCAGCGTTTAAATTGAAGCTAGCACATAGTAGGCCCATTGGAAGATTTGTGGTGTGTATTGGGGGAAGAAGGCGGGAGGCAGAATCCGGAGTTAGTGCGCGTGTTGTGCACGCTGGGCGATGTGTGGCCCGCTTAGGCAGGACGTCGTGTGACTCGCGCACCTGTGTATGTGACTGGGTGACGGAGGGCAGAGGGTGGCGGCGGAGAGGGTCGCGGAGCCGGTGGGGCCCAGTTGGTCTCCACCCCAAACACCCGAGTCGATGCGGAGGCCATAGCTCTCCCCGCACAGCCAGCAGATGGTGCTGCAGGCCTGGCCCACGCCGGGCGCGCGCCAGGAAGCAGGAAGGGGCGGTGCGGCCCAGGCGGGCGGGCCCAGAGCGCAGGAACCCCGGCCGGGTTCGGAGAGGGCGAGCTGCCTCCCCACCGCCCGTGGGCTCTCCAGAAAGCAGCGCCCGGGGCGTCTTGCCCACGCGACCACTTCAACCTCCCCCCGCCCCGGAGCCCTGAAACTCGTGCTGTCCTGGGCCTGCCGCGAACATGGGCGTGCTCAGGGCCGGATTGTGCCCGGGCCTCACCCAGGAAATGGTCCAGCTTCTGAGGAGCCGCGGAATCAAGACAGGTAACCGCGTGGGCGCGTTAATGCGCGTGCCAGGGAGCCGAGTGCGGGTGCGCAAGTGCGCGCGTGCCAGGGGGACCGTGCGCTCCACTCGTAGCCTGGGCAGACCCACGGGCATGGGCACCTCTCCCCTGCAATACCAGCAGGGCCCTTCCCTCTCGTTTTTTTTTTTTAAAGATTTTATTTATTTATTCATTTATCCCCCCCTTGCTGCTTGCGCTCGCTGGGTCAGCTAACCACGCCGTGCGGGCGGGCTTGCTTTCACCAGGAGGCCCCGGGAACCGAACCCAGGGCCTCCCATATGGTAAACGGGAGCCCTACTGATTGAGCCACAGCCGCTTCCCCATTCCCTCTCGTTTCTGGAAGGCCTCATAGGCCGCTCACCCTTAGGGAGAGGCTCTTCACGGGGAGCCAAGCCCTGAGGAAAAGTAGAACCCCTATTCCTTGCCAGATACTATGCCATCTCCTGCTTTGTCATCTCAGATAAGCCTCCTCAGACTACCTTCTTTGAGGTAGAATTGTTACCCCCACTTTATAGATGAGGAAAACCCAAGTGTCCGACGGTCCAGGCCCTTCTTCCTGCCAATGGAAACCAACTACAGGGGAACGGGTGTAGCTTAGTGGTTGAGTGCCTGCTTCCCTCTATGAGGTCCGGGGTTCATCCCTGTACCTCCCAAAACAAACAAATCCATGCAACTACACCTGTTTTGTTTTCAGTGGTGGACCTGGTTTCTGCAGACCTGGAGGAGGTAGCCCAGAAATGTGGCTTGTCTTATAAGGTGAGCTGATGATCCCCATCTCCAAACCTGGGTGATTTAAAGGGTCCATCCCTATGCAAAAGCAGGTATGAGACCCTGGGAAGCCCCCTTCTATGGGTGGTTTATTGCTGAGCATTTGTGGGCTGCTTTGGATGAAAGTGTCCCTGGCCAGGTCCTGAATCCCCCTCACCCCCTCCTTTTGACAGGCCCTGGTTGCCTTGAGGCGGGTGCTGCTGGCTCAGTTCTCAGCTTTCCCCTTCAATGGCGCTGATCTGTATGAGGAACTGAAGACCTCCACTGCCATCCTGTCCACTGGCATTGGAAGGTTTGTATGAATACTTGGAGAAGAAGGTAAGAGGCAGGAGGACAAGGCTGCCTCTTGGCTCAGCTTTTAATCGTTTAAGTCTAGAAGAGCAGGGTGGGTTTTTTGTTTGTTTGTTTTAAACAGGGATGAGGATGCCAAAGGCAGATGGGAAGGAAAGGGAGTCAAGAATTCTGAGTTTTCTTACTTTTACTGGTTTCACAACCTGAGTGCTATTGACATTTTGGCCAGATAATTCTTTGTTTTGGGGATCTGTCCTGTGCATTGTAGGATGTTTAGCAGCATCCCTGGCACCTGTCCCAGTAGTGACAATCAGAAACATCTCCAGCCATTGCCAAATGTCCCCTGGGGTGGGGGTGGGGATCACAGAATACCCCTTGGTTGAGAGCCGCCTCTCTCAACACAAGAAGTCAGTATTTCATCATTATTCAGCAGATTAGAGCAACTCTCCTCTGCCTCTACCTCCCATTTCACTTAAGGGTAGAACAAGAGAGAACATGGCAGGACTAACATTTATTGAATGTCTATTATGTGCCGGGATTGACTATAGGCTGTATGTGAGCTCTTCTGTGCCCCCAAGTTAGTGATTATTAGCCCCACTTGAGTCTAGCCTAAGGGTGGGGAAAAGTGGCAGAAGTTGGGCTTAAGTTCTGGGGTGCTTGACCCAGAACTTGGTTCATTCACCCTCCTCTGCAGCAGTAGGAAATGAGTTTACATAAAGGAGTAGTTATACTCTCCTATGTTATTTGGATACAGAAAGAGTTGGAAGATGAGAGGCATTTTCTGGCCAAGTGAGCCTGACCTTTTTCCTGGCCTGTTTGTGCAGAATTTGATGAGTAACACTGCCACCACAAAGGTCTTTTTTTTTTTTTTCACCACAAAGGTCTTGCATTGTTTTGGCCCTTGCTATTTCCATAACACATTCCCTTGGCAAGGTTCATACACCATGGTGCTTGGTCTCGCTGCTTGGGGTTCTGAGTCTGTATTCATCAAGCACTGGCGGAGCTGAGTGGATGCTAGGCCCCGTGCTGGGGATACATATGTGAAGGCGGCAAGGCTTCCACCCTTGAGAATGGTGTCTAATGCATGTGGGAGAGAAGCGGATGAACAGATAGCAGTACAGCGTGGTGAGCATGAGAGCAGTGGCAGCACATTGGGTGGCAGCACCAAGAAGACAATGATTGACAGGAAGCAGAAGACTAGACCGTTAGGCTTTGGGAGCTTATAAAACCAGCATAGGTAGAGGAGGCATTTAGGGAGCAGTCAAGTGAGAAACTGGCAGGAGTGCAGCTGCAGCAGGCCACCTGGGGGAGATCAGCGTGGTTGAGGAAAGAGCTCTGCGAAGGAGGTGGGCACTGGGAACAACAGCTGGCCTTTCACCGAGCACTTCCCACGAGCTGCGCACGGTGCTTAGCATTTCATGGTCCATTCTTTCATTTATTTTTCACAACCACCGGTGAGGGCATTATGATGAAAGTAATCATCTTCTAGATGAGGAAGCTGGGATTCAGGGTAAGCAACTTGTTCAAGGTTGGGCAGTTAGTAAGTGGCAGATCAGGCACTTGAAGTCCTGTCTGTCACACTCCTAAATCTAAGAGATTGACGCATCTGCTCCACTGCCTCCCTGGAAGTGGGAGGTGATTCTGTGAAAGCTTTAGGCATCCGGGTAGAGGCGTGCAGGGCAGATGGGGCTGGGGAGGGGTGTGGCGCTGCTAGGCTGGGCTGGGTGAGTCGGATCTAGGGCAGATGACAGTGGGAGATGTGCTGAAGAGGAATCGTGATGGGCCTCACTACCAGGTGAGATGTAGGTGTGAAGAATCAAAGATGACTCTCTAAGTTTCTAGCCTTCCTCACAGTGTTCCCTGGACTGTTAATGGAAGTAACTTTAAAATGGAAGGACAGGGCGTGATGTAGTCAAAGTTTGGGAAATACGGATTAACCCTAGGCAAGCAGGTTTCTTTGTTGTAGACCTTCTGAGAGCCTGTAGTGCTGATGTGCAAATGTGAGTCTTTACGAAATGGAAAGAGCATGTAGTGGGTCTTGGGAAAAGCTGTTGTTGATGGGGAGATTGGTTGTGCCTTGAAGGTAGAGCCATATCTTAATTCGTTTCTCTGTCCCCCTCACTTGAGAACAAGGTCTTCAGTATGTGAGTCATGCAGATGGTGTTTGAAATGAATGACTGAAAGCTGGTTCAGAGAGAAAGGGGAGGATAATTCCAGAAATCACTTGTATTCCAGGTCAGGGATAAAACCCAGGTGTACTTCTTTTCCACAAGGCAGGCTGGGGGTCTCTCCATGTTTATGTGCTGAGTTACAGGTGATAGGGGGTGTATTGATAGGGAGGTCCTCTGGGCGGTAGGGGAGGTGAAACTGAAACACAGGTGAGAAGTCAGGACTGAGAATGATTTGGGAATCTCTTATGCAGGCTGATCCTTACAAGCAAGGATGTGGTTGATTCCTGACTAGTGAGTCAAGGTCAGTGGGTGAACCCTGGCTGCATATTAGAATCATCTGGGAAGCTTAACAAGCAATACCCATGCCTGTGTCCCCTTCTAGAAATTCTGACTTAATTGGTCCAGGCTGGTGGGTCCCAAAAGTGTACATTAGAATCACCTGAGGAGTCTTTAAACATGCCAAAGTCCAGACCTACCCCAGACCAATGAAATCACATTCTCTGAGGATGGGACACAGATTTGGAATTTTTTGAAGGTTCCACATGGTTCCAATGCGCAGATTGGTCTGGGAGCCACTGGTATAGGCATCTTTTAAAAAAAACTCCCCTGGTGAATTTGATATGCAATCATGATTGTGCATCTCTAATAGTTTTCAAACTTGAGCATATATTAGAAGCACCTGGGGGCCTTATTAAAATACAGATGCAGACTCCATCCAGAGTTGCTGATTTAGTAGGTCTGCGGTGGGGCTCCTAGGTGCTGCTGCTGCTGGTCTGGGGACCACACTCAGAGAACCACTACTGTAGTGGCACTGGGTTCCCTGGTCTTAGTGGGAGGAATGGGATTCAGGAGTGGTAGGGGCTGGATGGGAGTGCTTATTGAACAGCAGAGACAGGGCGGACATGATTATCCCCAGAAGCCATAGGACTATAGTGATAACCAGAGTGTTTTGCCTGGCAGGGACCTTGTGGTTCTAATTATGGGGTCCCTAGAATTGAATCGGATGGACTTGAGTGGTATGAACCCATTGTAAATGTGATCTCTTGAAGATGTTCTTTTTAGTAAAGGCATAGCCCAACTGAGTGAGGTTGGGTCTTAATCTGAATTACTGGAGTCCTTTATAAGCAGAAGAAATTCAGAAATGGTGAAAGGAAGCCATGGGGAGGAGCCAGAATTCAGAAATCCATGGAACCTGGAAGAGCGAGGAGAGGATATCTCCATGTGATGGAAAAGCCAAGGAACTCAAGGATTGCCAGCTACTGACCCTGGGAGGAAGCCAATAAATTCCCATTATTTAGGCCAACCCATTGTGTGATATTTGTCATAGCAGCTGGGAAACTAACACAGGCTGCCTCCTGTTTGGCATGTACAAAGAGGTCTTGGAAGAACCACCTCAGAGGCGTGGAGCCTGTGGAGGTGATTGTATGGTCAGAGAGGGAACGCATGTGGTCAGGACTCAGAGGCACTGGTATGGGCTGTGGTGTAGAAGTTTCCACCCACAGATCGGGCAAGGTCTGGAGTGTGAGTGGTGACCCACATTGCCGTGGTTCAGGGACAGAACCTGGATTAGGAATTTGCTGTGTCTCGAGGTTTCTCCCAAGGCTTCCACACCGGAGTGTTGACAAAACAGGAACTAAATAGCACTTTTGCACCCTGCGTTTATCTGTGGTAACATTTTTTGTCTGCCTCCTGTCTCAGGCATTGTGCTAGTGCTGAAGATGTAACCCACGAGCAAGGCCCGATCCTTGCCACCAGGGGCACTCCTGGCCTGTTGGGGAAGACAAAACAAGCAACTTGAAAATACTTACAAATTCTCAAAAGTAACAAGTTCAGCAGGGTTGTGGGACACAAAAGCAACATGTAAAAATCAATTGCATTTCTGTATACTAACAATGAACATGGGGAAACTGAAATTGAAAACACAGTACCACTTATAATCACTCCAAAGAAAATAAAATACTTAGGTATAAATCTAACAGCACATAAAGAGACTTTATGCTGAAAATTATAAATTGTTGGTGAAAGAAATCAAAGAAGACCCACATAAATGGAGAGAGAGATCGTGTTCGTGGACTGGAAGATTCAACGTAGTAAAGATGTCAATTTCCCCCAAATTAATCTATAAGGTTAATGCAGTTCCTATCAAGATTCTAGCAAAGTTTTTTGTAGACATAGGCAAGCTTATTCTAGCAATTATATAGAAAGGCAAAGGACCTAGAATAGCTAAAATAATTTTAAAAAAGGATAAAGTAGGAAAGATCAATAATAATAATAATGCTTATATCACGCCAGCGTGGTATTGGTAGAGGGATAGACGCATCGATCAGTGGAGCAGAGTCGAGAACACAGAAATAGACCCACACAAATATGCCCAACTGATTTTCGTAAAGGCACAAAAGCACTTTAATGAAGGAAAGATAGGCTTTTCACTGAGTTGTGTTGGAGCTCTTGGGCATCCATAGGCAGGAATAAATAAATAAACCTTAATCCAAGCTTTGTACCTTATATAAAAATTGACTCAAAATGGATCATTGATTTAAATGTAAAATGTAAAATTATCCAGCTTTTAGGACTAAATGTAGGAGAAAATTTTGGGGAATTGGGGATTGGCAAAGAGTTTTTAGACTTAACACCAAAAACATGATCCATAAAAGGAAAAATTGGCAAATCAGGCTTTATCAGACTAAAAGAGTTTGGTCATGCAAAAGAAGATGAAAAGCTATAGAGTGGGAAGAAGTATTTACAAACCACTTATTTGATAAAGGACTGACTTGTGTCTAGAATGTATAAAGAACTCTCAAAACTCAACAGTAAGAAATCAATCTAATTAGAAAATGGTTAGAAGACATAAACCAACATTTCAACAGAGGACATACTGGTGGCAAATAAGCACATGAAAAGCTATTCAGCATCATTAGCTGTTAGGGAAATGCAAATAAAAACCACAATGAGATATTAACTATATACTTATCAGAATGGCTAAAATAAAAAATAATGATAATACCAAATGCTGGTGAGGATGTTGAGAAACACATACATTGCCAGTGGAAATGTAAAATAGCGCAGCCACTCTGGAAAATAGTTTGGTAGTTTCTTATGAAACTGATATGTGCTTGCCATTCAGCCCAGGCAGCTATTACACTCTTGGGCATTTATCTCAGAGAAATGAAGTCTTAAATTCACACAAAAATCTGTACAGGAATGTTCATAGCAATTTTATTTGAAATGGCGCAAAACTGGAAACAACCAAAATGCCCATCAGTGGGTGAACTGAATAACTGGTACACCCATACTGTGGAATACTATTCAGCAATAAAAAGGAATAAACTATATATATATATATATATTTTAAACTATTTTGTACATTTAATAATTGAAAACATAATTAAAAACTAAAAAGTAAACACAGATGAATAAATATGTACATTTCTCAATTAAATGTAATGGATACATGTACTTTTTTTTTTTTTTTGAATCAAACTATATTACACAATATATTTGGTTCATAGTAATGCATTCATACAGTATTTGTCCTTTTGTGTCTGGCTTGCTTCATTCAAAATAATGTCCTCCAGGTTCATCCATGTTGCCATATGCTTTATGACTTCATTTCTTCTTACAGCTGCATAATATTCCATCGTGTGAATAGACCACAGTTTGTTTATCCATTCTTCTGTTGATGGACACCTGGGTTGTTTCCAACTTTTGGCAACGATGAATAATGTGGCTATGAACATCGGTGTGCAGATGTCTGTTCGTGTCACTGCTCTCAGTTCTTCTGGGTATATACCCAGTAGTGGTATTGCTGGGTCACGTGGCAAGTCTATATTCAACTTCTTTAGGAACTGCCAAACAGTCCTCCATAGTGGTTGTACCATCCTGCATTCCCACCAATAGTGAAGAAGTGTTCCTATCTCTCCACATCCTCTCCAACACTTGTAGTTCTCTGTCTTTTTCATAGTGGCCATTCTGATAGGTGTGAAATGATATCTCATTGTAGTTTTGATTTGCATTTCCCTAATCATGAGTGATGTTGAGCATTTCTTCATGTGTTTTTTTTATTCATTCATTTATTTATTTATTTATTTTTTTACCGGGAAGTCCCGGGGATCGAACCCGGGTCCCTCCATATCTTCATGTGTTTTTTTGCCATTTGTATTTCTTCTTCGGAGAAATGTCTATTCAAGTCTTTGGCCCATTTTTTAATTGGGTCATTTGCCTTTTTATCGTTGAGTTGTAACATCTCTTTATATATCCTGGATATTAAACCCTTATCAGATATGTGATTTCCAAATATTTTAACCAAAGAAGTACAGGACCTATATGCAAAAAACTACAAAACAATGCTAAAAGAAATTTTAAAAGACCTAAACAAATGGAAAGACATTCCGTGTTCATGGATTGGAAGAATAAATATCGTGAAGATGTCAATCTTGCCCAAAATGATTTATAGATTCAATGCAGTAACAGTCAAAATCCCAACAGCTTACTTTACAGAATTAGAGAAGGCAATTACCAAATTCATCTGGAAGGGTAAGTGCACCCAAATAGCCAAAAGTATTCTAAAAAAGAAGAGCAATGTGGGAGGAATTTCACTGCCTGACCTTGAAACATGTTACAAAGCTACAGTGGTCAAAACAGCATGGTACTGGCATAAAGATAGACATATCGATCAGTGGAATAGAATTGAGAATCCAGAAATATACCCTCACCTATACAGTCAACTGGTTTTTGATAAACCTACTAAGCCCACGCTGATGGGAAAAAACAGTCTCTTCAACAAATGGTGTTGGGAGAACTGGATATCTATAATCAAAAGAATGAAAGAGGACCCCTATCTCACCCCCTATACAAGAATCAACTCAAAATGGATCAAAGATCTAAATATAAAAGCCAGGACCATAAAACTACTAGAAGAAAATGTAGGGAAACATCTTCAAGACCTTGTAGTAAGTGGTGGTTTCTTGTACCTCACACCCAAAGCACATGCAACAAAAGAAAAAGTAGATAAATGGGACCTCCTCAAAATTAAACCCTTTGCACCTCACAGGACTTTGTCAGAAGGGTGAAAAGGCAGCCGACTCAATGGGAAAAATATTAGGAATAAACTATTGATACACACAACTTGGATGGATCTCAAAGGAATGATACTGAGTGTAAAAAGCCCATCACAAAGGTTACATACTCTGTGATTCTATTTCTATAACATTTTTTTTTTTTAAGATTTTTTGTTTTTTTATTTACTTTATCCATTTTAAGCCCCCCCTTCCCCATTTGCTGTTTTGTGTCCATTCGCTGGGCAATTCTCTGTGTCTGTTTCCTGCCATCTCTTCTCATCCTCCTCCTCCAGTCTTCACCAGGATTCAATCCTGGAGACCTCCGATGTAGGAGAGAGGTATTCTGCTGCCTGCGCCACCTCAGCTCCTGGCTTCTGGAGCTTTCAGAGCATCTCGTCTTGTCTCTCCCCTGTTACGTCATCATCCTGCTGCATGGCTCCTGGGGCCCGACAGCTCAGCGGCACACAGAGCCTGGCAGCCCATGCGCCTTCTGTATATATATATATATTTTATTTATTTTTATTTTTTTTATTTTACCGGGAAGTCCCAGGGATCGAACCCAGGTCCCTCCATATGGCAGACGGACGCCCAACCATTTGAGCCACATCCGCCCCCTCTATAACATTTTTGAAATAATAATACAGGTGGAGAACAGAGTAGTGTTTGCTGAGGGTTAGGGATTAGGGACGGGTGGGAGGTGTGTGACTATAAGAGAGTCACACATGGGAGGCTTGTGGTGGAAATGTTCTACATCTCAGGTGTGGTGATGGTTACACAAACCTAGACATGTGCTAAATGGCGTAGAACTTCAGACCCAGGCACGTACAAATGAGTGCAGGTAATGCTGATGAGATCTGCATAAGCTCTGTGGATTGTACCTAGGTCCATTTTCTAGTTGTGATCTGGTACCACAGTTATGCAAGATGTTACTTTTGGAGGAAACTGACTGAAGGGTACACGGGCTGTACACTTTTTCTTTTGCAACTCCCGTGAATCTATAATTATTTAAAATTAAAAAGTTAAAAACAAGTTATGGGCACTGCTTTCCCAGGGCTGAGCTGGACTGTGAAAGGAGAACCTTTTGATGGGGAGGCAGAGGCCTCTCTGGAGAGGTGATGTGTTAAGCCAAGAGCACAAAGCTGAGGTGAGGAAGGGCCGGAGGAAGAACATTCAGCCGTGCCCTCTTTCTCAGAAGAAAATTCCGCCAGGAGAAACCTCTTGGCCAGAGACATTTGAACTGCTGCTGGACAGAACCAGTGATTAGAAGAAATTCCTTCTTTTCTAGTTGTTATCTAATCCCCACTCCTCTTCCCAACCCTCTGGACTGATTTTCTTTTTTTTTTTTTTTTTTTACCAGGAGGTACCGGGGATCGAACCCCGGTCTCTCCATATGGTAGACGGATGCCGAACCTCTTGAGCCACATCCGTTTCCCTGGATTGATTTTCTTCTCTCCTCTTCTGCCATCAGCCTTGACAAGCTGCTTGATGCTGGTCTCTATACTGGAGAACTGACTGAAATTGTAGGAGGCCCAGGTAGCGGCAAAACCCAGGTACACGTGGTGCCAGCAGCCAGGAGTGGGGGTGGGGGATGCATAGTCCTGGAGCCTTCTGGGAGCTACTGCCACCCTGCTCCTGGGTACAAAGCTTGGAAGGGAGAAGATGGGGGGTGGGGGTGGGGGCTCGAGTTAGCCCATTGGTGTTGCTGGGATCTGGCAAGATTTAGTGGGGAGCTTCCATTCTGGGCCCTCTCTGAGGGCTCAAGTTGACTCCTGCCTCCCACTGTCCCCCACCCCTGGTCTCTACTCAGATTTGTCTGTGTGTGGCTGCAAATGTGGCTCACAACCTACAGCAGAACATCCTATACATTGATTCCAGTGGTGGGCTGACAGCTTCCCGCCTCCTGCAGCTGCTTCAGGCCAGAACCCAGGATGAGGAGGAACAGGTAAAGGGCAGGAGGGTTGGGTTCCTTTGAGGTTCTAGCCCCAAAATACCCCACTATACCTTACATTGCAAGGATTTTGGCCATTTAGATGGATGGTCACTTCTTGCTTTATAACATACTGTACTGCCAATACTTCTGTATTCTTCCAGCCTCCCAGGTTAATGCCTTTATCCCAGCTTGTATGCTGCCCACACTGATTTTTTTCAGGAAACCTTCCCAACTCTTGCACAGCCTAAACCAGGGCCGGCAAACACCTAGCATCTCTGTTCAGAGCCCATTTCTTGCCTATGGCAGATATCACTAATCAATCTTATCAAACTCTTAAGACTTGGCTTTGTATCTCAGAACCCAGACAGCCACTGCTGTGAGACCTGGCATGTTAGACAAAACCCATTTGCCATGCTGGACCTAAGTCCTTGCTTCTAGGTACCTGTCCTTTCTCAGCCTTACAATCCCCTTCATCTCTTTCCCTGACTGCTTGCTTTCTCTTATCCAAAGACCCTGCTTTTCTTTCCCACCCTGTCAGGCAGGAGCTCTCCAGAGGATCCAGGTGGTGCATGCGTTTGACATCTTCCAGATGCTGGATGTGCTGCAGGACCTCCGAGGCACTGTGGCCCAGCAGGTGAGCATGCAGTTCTGCCCTCCCTGCTCTACCCGCTTGCCAGGTGCTTTCTGTATGGAGATGTCCTACTACAGACTGTTTCGAAATGCAGGTGTGCAGTATGGTGACTTCCACTGTGCTTGCCAGTGCCTGGATGGGACTCCTGAGTGCCTCACTGTTTAGATTTCTATCCTACCCCTCTAAACAATAAGTTCCTTGAATGCAAGGATTATGTCTTATTCATTGCTGCATTCCCCACTGGATCAATTAGGAATACTTTGAGCTGTAACTAATAGAGACTATCTGACAGATTTGAACCTTGGTATTAGGGTACTAGATTGGTGTGTGTGATTCTCTTGCTCTTCTCCTCATGATTGCAGGGTGGCTGCTATGGCTCCAAGCATCATGTCCTCACACATGCTCATTCAGGGCAATGAGAGACAGATGGCTTTTCTGTACCTCTCCCATTTTATCAGAGAAGAAAATCTTTCTCCGGAACCCTCTCATAGACTTCCCTCTACCCCTTACATCTTGTTGGCCAGAGCTGGATTACAAGTGTATCTTGGATCAGGGGCTGGACCCACCTTCCCTGACATCAGGAGATTTCATGCAGTACCTGAACACATTCAGGGACCTGTTAGGGTTGGCACACAACTACAGCTGCTAGGTGCTTAGACAGGGCTTGGGGCACTGACTTGAAAGACTATTAGATTTGAAAGACACCTTAGAAATAGACAGGTTTAATCTCTAAACTTTTTTCTTTCCCCATACATGGTGAGGTTCCAGAGCACAACACGTTGATGTGGGCATACCAGGACCGTACATAATTAAGTAATTCTGCAAACTTTGGAACTTATAAGAGCTGAACTGATTTTGTGCCACAGATATCATAGCTGGTTATGGCCCACCACTGTGTTGAAATATGAAGTTGAGTTGTGCTGATCTAATTCAACCCCCTGGTTTTTAGAGATAAGATAAGGGCCACAGGGTTAAGTGAGTTACCCAAAGTCACAACATATTTAGGGCAAGAACTAAGAAACTAAATCTCTAAACTCCCAAGTCAGAAGATGATATTTTTTGCTGTAGGACCCTTAGATAGTATATTTTCTATTACTGCATAACAAATTACCACTCACTTAGTGGCTTAAAACAAAGACATATTTATTATCTCAAAGTTTCTTTGGTCAGGACTCTGGGCATGGCTTAGCTGGGTCCTTTGCTTAGGGTCTTATAAGACTGTAATCACGGCATTGGCTGGGCTGCGCTCTTATCTGGCAACTTGGCTGGGGAAGGATCTGCTTCCAAGCTCACCCCGGTTGTTGGCAGAATTCATTTTCTTGCAGCGGTAGAGCTGAGGGCTTCACTTTCTTGATGGTGGTTGCCCAAAGGCCACCCTCAACTCCTAGAGGTCACTGCCGTTCCGTGCTGTGTGGCCATCTCCATATGCAGTTCACAACGTAGCCACTTCTTCAAGACCAGCAGGAGAGTGAGAACAGATCTGCTGGCAAGACAAGAGTCTCACATCATGTAATGTAATCATGGGAATGACGTCCCATTGCCTTTGCCAGGATTTATTGGTGAGAAGCAAGTCACAGGGCCCACCCACCCTGAAGGGGGTGGGGGGGATTATACAAGAGTGTGAATACCAGAAAGTTGGGGATCACTGGGGGTCACTTTAGGGTCTCTCTGTCACAGATGACTTGATAGCTTCATAGTCACAAGCAGTGAGAGGCTTACCTGTCCCATTTTACATTTTAGCCAAAGATTTCAACTAGCTCTCCCAGAAATGGTACAGGAGGGCTAAGCTGATTTCAATTTTATCTTTTCTCTGCCATCCTCTCTTAGTCTGGTGACAGTCTGGTGACTGGCCATGAGTCAGGCCATGAAAGTCAAGGAGGGCATATAAAAGACACAGACCAGATGATCCTGAATATCTAAGGCTTGGCCAAAGTGAAGGGGAAACAGAATCGGCAAATGAATTGGATAGAAGGAATAAGGGAAAAGAGAAGGGCAACATCAAAGACAGTTTTGGTTCAGAGACACTAGGAGGGTGGTAATGCTTCTGTAAAGACAAAAAGTCTGGTTTTAACAGAGGGCATCAGGGTCCTCTTAGAGAAAGAACTGCCTTTATTTGGAAACTTGTTAGATATGGAAGGTGAGGCCCAGGAGGTATGATCGAGAAGGAGACAGTGAAGTAAATAGAAGGTTAAGGGGGCGGATATGGCTCAACTGGTTGGGCGTCCGTCTCCCATATGGAGGGACCTGGGTTCGATCCCCGGGACCTCCCGGTAAAATAAAAAAAATAAAAAAAAAAAAAAGAAGGTTAAGCATAGGAAGTTAGGATTTTGGAGGTAGAAGCAGGAGAGGGAGAAGAGGAGAGAGAGCCAAGGGAAAAAGGGGTCTAACAAGACAGTGGGAGACTGGACGTGAGGAGAAGCACAGCTGCTGAGAAAGTCCATGACCACGGGGCCAACGATCCTTGAAAAATGGGGACTCCTACAATTTAATTGTTTTTGTGTGCTTGTGATATTTTCCTGTGATTTAACCTCTTTCTCCTGCCAAGTCTGCAGTAAAGCCTGCTGTACACACAAACAACAACAAAAAAGTGCTGAAATCAGAGACATGTGCCAGCTGTATTTGGGGTGGGGGGAGGTTGCTTCTTGCTAGTTTCTGGTAGGGCAGCAAGCTTGTCCTGTAAAGGGCTCCCCCCTGAGGCCAGCTAACTCATGGTGCCTGCTCCCGCCTCCCCAGGTGACGGGCTCCTTGGGGACTGTGAAGGTGGTGGTGGTGGACTCGGTCACCGCAGTGGTCTCCCCACTTCTGGGAGGTCGGCAGAGGGAAGGTGAGTCGTGTGGTGGAGCCCACGGTCTGGAGACATGATCCAGGCTCCCTGCTCTGGAACCTGGTCTCGGGCCAGCTCTGTCCCTGATCCCCTGTTGCCCTCCCCCTCTGCCTCTCCCCCAGGCCTGGCCCTGATGATGCAGCTGGCCCGAGACCTGAAGACCCTGGCCCGGGACCTCGGTGTGGCAGTGCTGGTGAGGAAGCAGGCTTGGCCGGCTGTGCCCTGGCTGCTCCTGGATCCCTGGATCCCTGTACTTCCCAGAGGGAGGAGATGAACTCAGTTTCTAGTTGTAACTCTTTCCCTTACATAACAGCTTCTGAGCTCCCAAAGTAGCCCTTTAGGAGAGGGTCACAACCCAGTCTCTCTGGGTCATTCAGGATTCTGGACCTTCAAGGGATTGGGCCATCAATGCCAAGGGAATCGGGGACAGTCTTGTTTTTTTTTTTTTTAGGAGGTGCCAGGGATCGAACCCAGGATTTCATACATGGGAAGCAGGCACTCAACCACTTGAGCTACATCTGCTCCCTCTTTTTTACTTTTATTTTTTTTTTATTTTTATATTTTTTTAAAGATTTTTTATTTATTTATTCATTTATCCCCCCCTTGCTGCTTGTGCTTGCTGGGTCAGCTAACCACACCGTGCGGGCGGGCTTGCCTTCACCAGGAGGCCCCGGGAACCGAACCCGTGGCCTCCCATATGGTAAACGGGAGCCCTACTGATTGAGCCACAGCCGCTTCCCTCTTTTTTACTTTTAAAGTAACTTTTCTACTTATGAAGTAAATTTTTTAAAGTCTGTGTGGGGCTTCTCATAGAAAGGATAAAAAAATAGTTAAATATAAAGATTAAAATCTATAAGCAATCCCAACATCTACAGAAATCATACTAATATTTTGATGTATCACCATATAGTCTTTTTTCTATATTTTTCTATATTTCTATATTTTTCTCTATATATACTTCTAACCAAACATATACACTAAACCATGACCTTTAAAGAAAAAAACATACTATATCAGTCTATTTCCCCATGTCTTTAAGTAGATTCTTTAAGAATGTCATCTTTAGCAATGACATATTCTGCACAATGCCCATATCTCAAGGGTTGGGAAACTTTTTCTATAAAGGATCAGATAGTAAATATTTGGTCTGTGTTGCAATTACTCAGCTCTGCTATTATAGCATGAAAACAACCAAAGCCAATACTTAAATGGGCGTGACTGTGTTCCAATAAGACTATTTACAAACAGTTGTCAGGCTGAATTTGGCCTGTGGGCTGTAGTTTGCTGACCCTTGCTATACCACAATGATCTAATCCTCTGTTCCTCTATTCTAAATAAAACTACAGTGAACATTCTGATACCTAAATCTCTTTGCACATCTCATTATTTCCTCAAAATTCCTAAAAGTATAGGAATGTACATAGATTTTTGAATGTCTAGATATACATTGCCAAATTTATAGAAATTAAATTTTTTTTTTTTTTTTTTTACCGGGAGGTCCCGGGGATTGAACCTGGGTCCTTCCATATGGGAGACGGACGCCCAACCATTTGAGCCACATCCGTCCCCTAGAAATTAAATTTTTGTGCCCACCGGTAGCGTAAGAAGATCTGTTTTCTTATTCTTTTGTTCTAATACAAGAACAGTACATCCTCTTCCAGCTTTAGGATGTATGTGAAGAGCCTGCTGTGTGCCAGGTTCTGAGTTAGGCAGTGGGGAGTCAGTGATGAACAAGCCACAGCTCCTGCCCTCAGGGAGCTGCTTACCTCTGTGACTAGTCCCGCCTGGCCAGTTTAGGAGCTCCTCCACTACCCACACACACACATCCCCCACTCCCAAACACAAAGAGCTGGGTGGGCATGGGCTTGGGATGCCTATCTGTCAGGTTGGTGGTGTAGTGGGTTCAAGCCCAGTGCTGGCTTCCCCTTAGGAAAGTTCATACAGTGCTGCTCCTTCCCAGACAAATGCTCCATTGCCTCCTGGTGGGGTCAGGCCTGAGGCATCGTGGTTTAGTGGAAAGAGCTGGATGCAAGTCAAGAGCCCTGGGTTCTAGTTCCAGACCTGCTGTAGATAAGTTATGACAAGTCATTTCTCTGCAATGGACCTCAGTTTTCCCATCTGTAAAATGAAGCAGTAAGAGCACATGTCCTCTATATGAGCATCATGGATCTGTGAGTCCTTGATTATTCCTGCTGCAGGTGACCAACCACTTGACCCGAGACAGGGACAGTGGGAAGCTCAAACCTGCCCTTGGACACTCCTGGAGCTTTGTGCCCAGCACCCGGGTTCTCCTGGGTGGCGGCGAGGGAGCAGGAGCATTCAGCAGCCAGCGCAAGGTGTGCCTGACCAAATCTCCCCGTCAGGTGAGCCAGCACCTTGGGGATGCCTGTAATCTGGTCATTTGAGATTGGTTTTCCCTGCCCACTGGGTGTCTTGTAGAGAACTTTCAGACACTCAACAAGAGGCTACTCCCTTGGGTTGCTTAACTACAAACCTTAACCCTCCCTTTATTGTCTCTTCTTCCAGCTGACAGGAATCCAGGAGATGGTAGACATCGGGATTTGGGGAACTCCAGAGCAGAGCCCGAGGTTAGAGGGTGATCACATATGAATGGTGCTGTTGATTGGGAAAGGGGGAGGCATCAAGGCCCCCTAACTTCTCTGCCCATTGTGCCTGCTGCTCACTGCTGCCCAGCACTTGTACTGAAGTTGAAGCTCTCAGGATGGGCAGAAGATTGCTGGACATCCCCAACAAGAGCGGAAGAGACATTGCAGTATCCTCAACTTCACTCCCAGTGGAGCATATAGAGCTACAGGCAAGGGAGGATGCTACAGTGGAAGGACCCAGAAATTCATGCTGGTGCCAAGTTTTCTTCCCTTGTCGCTAGTGTGTATGTTTCCAGTGGGATCTAAGTCCATCTTGGGGTGGGGGTTCTGAGGAGGCATGCCAGCACCTGGTTTGGTGACCCTGAGCATCACCATCTGTCTTGTTTCTCCATCCTAGCACAGTGATTGAGCCTGGAAGCCTCTGACTTGCCTGTGCTCCTATTTTATTTTTTGCCTCCAAGTTTTCATCTGTAAGAGGAGATTCCCATTCTCTTAGCTCTGTCCCTGAGTTACTGGATGGAAATTACCCCATAAATGCACAACTCTTCCTCATCTTTGTCCTCTTAAAAACATAAAAAGGAAATTCTCTGAGCTCCAGAGCCATCTGATTTTCCCCCAGATGGTTGTTTTTCCAGTGAGGCCCCAAAGAACAATCATTCCTCCTTTTCCCTTGCTGCTTTGGTTTCACACACCTGCAGGTCCCACCATAATTTGGTGAGCACTTCAGCTCACTGCAGTCCCAGGGATATAATTTAACAGGAAAGGAGGATGTGACCTGTTCATGGTGAATCTAACCACTTGTTTAATATGCATGGTGCCCTGTGGGGCCCATCCACAATATAGAGTAACCGGAGGTGTTGAACCATGGCCTTGCCTAGAAACAGACAGAGGAGAATTTGCACAGTAAATAGAGCCAGCTGGGAAAATTGATGCTGGCATAAATAATACATAGCCAATCTAGTCCTTTATGCAGAAAATCATTGCTAGTGACTACAAGATGCAATATAATTACACCTTTCTTCCTGCCAGCTGTACTGCCCTACTGTATGAAATAACCCCCCTGTCCGTTACCCTGTCTGTGGCCATCTGTCTGAGAGCTGCAACCCTGGCTGGAAGTGGAGGATGATACCAGGGGAGGGAAAATAAAAGGCAAAGTGGAGAAATTATTGGGATTGATTTTATTGACCACATTTTTTAAAGGAAGGTCGCCTTTCTTGGTTAGAAAGGCTGATGTGTAATTAATTCGTTGTGTCTAGGCTGCAGGAGGGAGGACAGAGTTACAGGCAGAAGACAGGACATAGAGAGATGGTGAATGCAGCAGGGATAGAGGTAAGAAGCATAGAGGATTGGAAATGAGCAGCGATGTGGCTCCAGGGTATCTGGATGAGGATGGGTCTGATGAGACCAAGACTGGAGGAATCTGACACTGTTGCTTTTACAGAAGCCCCCAGGATAAATTAATCTTCAGTTATTTTGTTCTAACTCTAGGTATTTTATCCAGATGGATGGGTGGCTGGCACATTCCTGCAACCATAGTAGGAAGCTAATAAGTTAAGCGAGGAATGGCAAACCCCTTCCCCTCGTGGTACGATTTGGGCCCCCTGAGTCCAGGGCAGACATCACCAATTTACCATGACATTCTTTTTGTGAAGCTTGGAGCTTTTTGCAGCCTTAGTCTTTCTCTATGCAGTACTCCCATCAGTTGGAGATGGCATTCAGAATGGAGCCCAGGGAACGGTTGTAGCTCAGTGGTTGAGCGCCTGCTTACCATATACAAGGTCTCAGGTTCAATCCCCAGTATCTCCTAAAAAAAAAAAAAAAAAAAAAAATTGGAGCCTGGTTTTCATCGTTGTTGCTCCAGCCCACATGACATTCCTGCAGGACCTTGGCCCTTACCACTTGCTTCCTCCTTTGGACATTACTCTTAGGCCAGGGATGTATCTCACCCCATATGCTGCGACTGCATACTCCATCCTGGACATGTCACACTGCAGTTCCCTAGGACTTGGGTCAGGCTGGCTCTCCTGCCTGCATGCCTTTTGCTCCCTTTGCTTTCCACATTAGGGGAGCTCAGTAAAGTTTAAATATATGAATGGGTGGGCCTTAGCATTTTAAAGATGGCAATGGAGAACTGCAGGAATGTTTTTTCCCTTGATCTAGATAGTCATTGGTCTCCTAGAGTCTCTGTTCCATATCTTTCTACAGAGAACTATTGTATGTCCTTCATTTGACAGTAGACAAAATTAATGTTGAGTCCATATTATGTGCTAGCACTTGATGCTCCAAGTGACCTTAAGACAGGTGTTTAAACTTCCAAAGACTCAGGCAAAAGTTTTATATCTTGTTGAGGGTGCTTTCTCCTGCAAGTAATAAAACCTGACTCAGGTTTAAACTATAAGATTTGTTATCTCTGATAGCATGAAATCCTGGTTGGTAAATTCATTGGCTTTGAGCTTTTCCATCTTTCTGCACTGCTATCCTTTTGTGCTGGTTTAGTCTTCAAGCTAGTTGCTCTCATCAAAGCCTGGCTGCAGCCATTCTAAGCATCAGTCAAGATGTGACAATATCTACAGACAGAAAAGGAATCACATCTTTGTGTTCCTTTAAGAACAAGAAAAACTTAGAACTCCCCTCCAACCAAGGCAGATTTCCTTCATATCATTGATGCAGAAGTGCTTCATGTGTCCATGTTTACATCAGTAACTGGCAAAGGAAATAAGACCACCACCATGGTTGGCTCAGACCAACCAGGAAATAGCCCTGGAGCTGGGGCTGGGGTCAGCCTTTCCTGAAGCATATGCTGTGGCCATGGGAAGAAAAAGGTTCTGCTAAAAAGGAAGGGCGTGTGTGGAGGAATTGGATGGTGGGTGGGCAACCACTAGTGTCTACTGTATTTCAGAAGTCAAGTGTATTGAGGCCCTCTAATTTATGCTTAGGCCCTTTGTACACATTTTATTTAGACCTTTGGACATCCTTGTGACATAGGGAATCATTCCATTTTACAGACAGTAAATGGGAGCTCTGTGAAGTTAAGGACACAAAGCTTAATGGAATTCAAATGCAAATCTATCTGATTCCAAAGCCTACTCTTCATCCTCATGCTTTCTCTGGCTGTGAATATGTAAATGTTTTAATAAAATTATTTTTCCTACTTTGCCCCATAGCAACAAAGGCTGCATATGCCAACCTCTTTTCAGCTTGGCTCACCATGAAAAGCTGGATCAGAGATCTACCTATGTACTCCTTCTGATTTCCCCCAGGGAAAGTCATAAAAGAGAATGAAAAACACTTGGAGAAGGGAGATATTAGTATTAAAGAGAACAGGAGGTTTAGGGGAGAATTAAAGCTGAATAAAAAACAACAGGGTCTGTGGGTTCCTGAGTGAGCCAGGAGGAGAAAAGGGAGTTAGATGCTTATCTTGCTAGGTTTTTGCTATGTTCTGGCATGGAGTTGAACTGGGAGTACAACACATGGAGTACAACTCTGTGTGTTGGAGATAGGTATTAGAGAAGGCTCTGGTGCTTGGAACTTAAAAGTAGAGCTATTAGAGTATATTATTAATCAAAAGTTACTCTCAGAAAGGTGCTTTTCCTCATTTTTTCTTATTCTATTCCACTGGCTAGACTAACTTCAGTATTATGTCGAATAGAAGCAACAAAAGCCATCATCCTTGTCTTGTTCCTGACTTGAGTGGGCGGTTTCCAATATTGTATTAACCAAAATGTTTTCTGCTCCCTGTCGTTGCCTTTATCAGGTTAAAGATTGTGTTGCATTTTGTATCAGTCCAGGTATTGACCATTAGATTTGCTACACGTAGAGTCCTCTCTCCCAGCAGGTGGAAGGTCCATATGCCCTGGAGCTGTACAGCTGGACATCTGCCGCTGCCCGAGTTTGACTCCTTGAGTAGCACTTGAATCCTAGGTTTTCCCTCATCTCTCCTTTGTAGTTTCTGTGTATAATAGCCTCAGTTTAAGTTTGCGTTTTGCTAAAAACAGGGGCCTGTGTTGAAAAGGATACCAAATCAAGGAGCAAGATTTTTTTTACACTCAATTAGTCCGGTCTTAGCTCTGCATGCTTGCTGTATGACATTGGATAGATAACTTAGCCTCTTTGGTTTCAGTTTCATCCACCGTAAAATGGGGAAAAGAATGCCTGCTTGATAGAGTTGTTTTAGGGACACATAGCTTATGTAAAGCACTGAATACATTTCTAGGCATACAATGGGCATTCAGTCTCTTATTGTAAAGAGTATGGTTCCTGGGAGATACTGGTGTGATCACTGCAAGTTACACAGGACTTTGTACTTAGAATGCCCCACGCTTAGTTTAATGTTCTGCTCTTGCAGCCTTGAAATTCTTAACACTTTTTGAACAAGAGGACCTGCATTTTGCACTGCACCCCACAGATTGTGTAGCTGGTCCTGTCCAGGGGTGAGTGGAGCTCTAGTACTGGCCCTTCTCTTTGGAGAAATATCCTACCACTAGTTTTTTTGGAACAATTAACCTCCCATAGAAAAATTAGTGTTAGCATTCTGGGTATATTTATCTGCAGCTGTTCCATTCTGGCATAACCAAAGCAGCTTCTCAGAAGTGAACGCCTCATATTTTACAGATTAGGTCCAGAGAAGTTAGGGAAGACTGACAAGTAGAATGATAATTCAGGATTTGGGAATCAGGAAAAGATCTGAGTTGAAAATCTTTCCAGACCCTTTCTGGCTGGATTGCTTGGAAGGTAATGTCTTAGTGTCCTCGGTAAAATCTCTGTTGTAGGGAAATTACCTTTCCTTATTGGTAAAATGCATGCCTTGGAGGAATTAAACAATTTATGTAAAGTGCCTTTTATAGAGAGTCTGGTGCGTAGTAGGTGCTCAGTTACCATTAATTCTTTTCCTGGCTCTTGCCAGAAGTAACAAAACAAATCAGGGCACTAGGACTTAAAAGCCATGCTGCTGCTAATAAAAGAAATAATATGATTTATTTCTTCACTACTGTTTGGGGAAAGGCATGTGCTTCATAAATATGTATTGGAAAGTACTTAGCAAATGAGTAGAAATAATAAAAATATGTCAAAGTAACCAGCTCCTATAAATATGTCACTTGGTAGACAAATTAGTGTTTTATTACTACTAAATACTATTGCTTGCCGAAAAGGATTTCAGATTACTTGCATAATGGGTACATTATTGAGTGCCTCTGTGGAAGGGCACGATAAAGATGGAAAATAGTGATGTGATAATGTTAAAGGTGGAGAAAGGAGTGTGGGTAAATGCAGCTCGGAGGCCTCCTAGCTTCAGCGATATGCAGATTATTTACCAGTATTCCAATGACTTAGCTGTAATATGGACCAGAGGGCCCAGAAAATGATTTTCATGGAATGTTGTGAATCTAGACTCCAATTGCAGGGGTTCTTAACCTTTTCTGTTCCACAGACCCCTTTGGCAGTCAGGTGAAAACAACGGACCCCTTACTAAGTCCATATTATACTGCATATTATTTAATAAATATATCACACCCGCACCAACACATCCCCACAAGAATAATGTTTTTTTTGAATTTCAATTCAAGCTCACAGACCCCTGGATAAGAACCCTTGAATTATTGGAACCAGTCAGTAGATTAATTGAACTCCTTTCAGAACTGAGCTTCTAAACTAAACAAAAAAGACATCTCTGGGACTCACCCCACCATTGTTCTGGACCTATTAACTTTCTGTGACTATAATTAACATCGAGAGGAGAAATGTGGAGAATGCTGTGCCTTAATTACAGGTCACCAGTCCATTTCAGAAATAAGAGAGGCTGAACAAGATCCTAGCATCCCAAGAGGGAAGGAAACAGAGGGAAAAGAAGAGACAAATGTCTTCATGGGGGAAAATAAAGCCCTGGAGAGAAGCCAAGAGGATAGGGAATTGCATCAAGGAAAGTTACAAAAATAGCCAGGTAGGAAAAGATAGGCATATTTGGTTCAGGTGTAGGAGGTCTCCGGAAGGCCATCTTCCAGGCATTCTTGGTGGTGGAAAGAACCGGTTTCAAATTCCAGGTCTGCCTTTTTCTAACTGTGGCTTTGGGTAGATTACTTAATTTGCAGATCCTTATTGATAAAATGGAATAATAGTACTCAGGTTGCTGGGTGGTTGTGAGGACTGGAAATATTTGTAAAGTGACAGTCTGATATGTATAAATGACATTTTACTTCACTTTCCTTCTGCGATTCCTTATTTTAAAATACAGATTGCTCAGAAAAGCTCTGGAAAGTCTTGATAGAAACTTAAAGCATAAGAAAATTGAATGTCACTAGATACCAGTCCGAAGGATTTATATTATTTTCATGACTAGGCACATTTCTAGCTCTCGCTGGCTGATGATCCCTCATGCCAGCCTGGTGCTTTATAGTTTACTAAGCCTTTCCATGTACACTAGCTCATTTAATCCTTAAACTAAGCTGTGTTTTAGGGATGAGAAAACGAGTTCAGAGAGGTTAAGTATCTTGTTAAACAGCACACAGCTAAAGAATGGTGGGGTGCATGCCTTGGCCTAGAGCCATTTCCATTTTATCACAACCGTCCCCTGAGCAGTTTTCTTACCTCCCTTAAGATTAACTAATCCTGTGGGTTTAAATTGGAAAATGCTAGATGAGGAAGGTGCCATAGAGTGAATAGGACAAGTATGAGTCTCAATGTCCCATTGACCTGGCTTCTAACACGACCTGTGGAGCTATGGGACCTTGAGTAAGTTATTGAACCCCCATGGGCCTGGGCTTCCTCAACTGTAAATTGGGGAAGCATCACCTCCTAATAGCACTGTCCTAAGGAACAATGCAGTTGAGAGTGAGGCAACTTCGAACTTTTATTATGACACGGGTTCAGAGATTTTAACGGACTCGCTCGAGATCAAGCTGGGGCCTTGGCCCAGCTGAGACTCGAACCCGGACTCTCCAGCTCCTCCCGTGGACTTCTATGACGGTGGCAGTGAGGAGTGGACCTACGCCTCGACCTGATTCTGGCTCGGCTCGGCCCCGCCCCGCCTCCGGGAGCCTCGGCTCCGCCAGGGGGCGCGCGCGAAGAGCGCGCTCCAGCCCGCGGCGCGCCTCGTTCCTCTCTATGGTGGCCTGGGCGCGGCGGCGCGTTCCCGATGAGGGGCGGGGCCTCGCCGGGGGAGGGGCCGCGTGAGGGGCGGGAGCGGCCAGGCTGGCCGGGGAGGGGGGGGGGGGCCGACTTCCTGGGGCGGCCCGTGAGGATGTCGCGTCCGCCCCCCGGTGCCCCTCAGCCCCGGAGACGCTCCCGTGGCGGAGTCCGGAGCCCGCCTGCCTGAGGCGTCCGCAGCCGGGATCCGGCTCCTCCCCTCCCAGGTGCGGGCCGGGAGGGCGTCCGCGGCAGGTGAGGAAGCGGCGGCTCTGGGATCCGCTGGGTCTTCGGCCTGTGGTGGGGTCGGGTGGGAAGTTTGGGGGCGCGCCTCGGCCTCGGGTCCCGACAGGCTGGGGTCTGGGCGCGCCTCCTCTGTGTGGGGCGCGGCCTGGGATTTCTCTCCTGCCCTGCTTGGGAAGGGGGTAGCCCCTTTCTCGCGGGAAGTGTCTGCATTCAGGATAGCCCACAGCTACCCCCATTAAAAGCCCCCTCAAAAGATTCCACCCCCGAGGGCAGTAACAGGAGATGTGTCCTCAAATACCTCCAAGCCCTTACAGACCGGCAGGTTCAGTTGGCTTGTGGGGGGAAGATGCCTCTTCGTAGGGCAGGGGAAACTGAGGCGGCGGCCTGCCTGCCCCTTTAAAGGAACTAACTCGTCCCTAGTTCCTAGCGGAGGAGCCCTATGGACTTCTTTGAAGAGAAGGAATTTAACGGAGAAGTTTAAGAAAGTGGTTCTTACCCCCCTGGGCCCACTCTTCTTTCCTGGGAGTTGTCCTCCGTTCAGTTGAGGTGAGGTGTGGCAGCGGCACTGTGCGGCAGCGGCTACGACCGAGCGGGAAGTGGGACCTCTCTTCATCTGGCTGTCGCTGAAACATTTGAGCAGGCATGGGGAAGTATGGCTACGTCAGAGGAGCTGAGAGCCTCTGTCTGCTCGGAGCTTGATTTGAGGCCGGCAGAAGGTACAGACAACAGCATATTTTCTCCTTTTTGTTGGTCTGTCATTTGTTCTGCGGTTCAAAAAAGCTCGAGTAATCAAGAGTGTACCATGCTCCTCCCAGTCTACCACAAGGAAGGATTATTGTTAGTTTGGAACTAGGGCTTTTCCCACATTTGTCACTTTGCACCCCGGTTAAAGGCCAGAGTAATGTGATGAACAAACATCCCGAGGTGTATGTGGCCTTCTAAGAAACCCGTAGTTCCATCTGCGTCCCTTTTACAGGTGGTTTGGAGGACAGATTTCCCATAACCACAGTTGCTACAACCTTTGGGGGAGCCTTGTGGTTCTTCAGGTGACAGTTCAATTTACTGAAAGAAGACCAAGGCTGTCCATTTATTGTACCGTTTTTCTAGGAATCGGGGTAGGCAGGCATTGTGTTGCTGAGTTTGTACAGAGTGGAGCTGTAAAACTGGGAGCAGGCAATGATAGTTTGTATCTGTTCAGGAGATTTCAGGTTTAACAACTTCTTTATCCTTTTTCCTGATTGCATTTTCTTTCACATTCAAATAAATAGTAAATAGTTGTTGGCAAGTGTTTCTGAAACTTTATTGTATTTAATTTCCTAAATCTGGGCTTTAGAATACAATTCATAACTTAAAGTTTATTTTAAAGGGACTAGTTTCAAAATGTATCGGGTATAGTGCATAACAATTGCAGATTGATATGGCAGGGCCAACTAATAAAAGCTTGCTTGTGTTTGGAAAAATGTAAATGTAATATATAAGACATACAAACACATTTTAATGTCTGTCTCTTATAATGAAGACCAGACCACTAAAAACTTTCATATTGATTAGCAAGACAGCTGTTATCCCAACTTTGAGATCAAAGGTTGTAAATACTCTAAATTGACTAGCTAATTTAACCAACTGTGAAAATAATACATGCAAAAAGAGAGAGTTTAGAAATTAATTTGTTTTCAAACTTTTTCATGGCCAAGCAGGTTGACAAAACTCTGCTTAGCACCATGTAAAAGGAATGCTTCCATAAGGGCTCTTAAAATGGCAGTGTTTTCTTAAGTTACATAGCTGGTCATTAAAGTGTTTTCTTAAATAACCAGCATTTAAGAAAACAAAACAAACAGCAACAACAAAAAGGGGCACAATTTCTTCCCACTTCCATATGCATTGTGATATTATTTAGTACAGCCATGCCCATCTGCATGAGTGTCTTCCTTAGGACTTTGAAAACACCTACAGAAATCTAAGGCGTGTCAAGGGAACTAATTCCCCCTTGATTTTAATTCTCATAACAGAACCTTTAATAATGCTATTGTTTTAGCAATAATAGATTTTTTTATATCATATTTGTACTGGCCATGGTGTTTATATTTTTGGAGGAAAGATTTAACCTTCTGCAGCTTGGAATCTCATAGCCTTGCTAAGATATAATTTAGAATCTAATGAGAATGCATAGTTTAAATTGCTTTAGATGAAGTCTCAAGGGGGAGCTGCTTCATTATTATTTGTTTGGTAATGGAAACTGGTTTGGTGATGGCTACTGTCTATTATTTTAGTTTGGTTACTGGTTATTGGAAATGGCTATTTGTATTTATATAAGAAGATTTTGGCAATTAAAAGGACAATCTATTCATATGCAAACACAAATTTACATTTCTTTTTTGGAGTTTTTAAATTTGAAAACTAATTGGACTTACAAAGCAGGATATCCTATCTCATATGAAAGCCATCTTAGGTAGGAATCTACCTCCCTGTTTCCAGGATTGTACAGTTGCCATGGTTAGGGCAGTGGTTCTATCTAATCTATTTTGCCATCTTAGTTTAAACCCATTATCTGCCTTTTCATTGATGCTGCCATGAAGTTCCTCCACGTGGTTGAACATTCCACATTTTTTATGTGTTTGGGCCTGTTAATATTCTGAATTTGAGTTAAGCAGTTGGTTAAGAGAATCCATTGCATGTTTTGAAACACTTTCCTTTTTCAAAGCAAGCATAAAATCTGCATTTCCTCTGGGGGAAAACCAGCTCTTTGAATCCCATAGTAAAACAAAAGCTGGTTTTTCCAGCTTTCTACAAATACAAAATCTTTGAAATGGTTAACCCTTCCTTAACTTTCTGGTTTTGCCAGTACAGTGACTAGTGACTATTAGTGGTTGATGACCGAGGAATATTGGGAGATCCGAAAAGCCTCCCCACTCATCAAAGGAAGGCTACATTGCTTTCAGTGCAGCTTTAACCTTTTTAGCTGTTTTATTGCAAGGAGTTCCCCAAAGCCAGCCACTCCTTAAGGATTAGTACTTGGCAGTTTGCAACTGAGTCACCCAGGCGTTTCTTAAAAGTACGTATTTTTTTTTTTTTTTTTTTTTTACCGGGAGGTCCCGGGGATCTAACCCGGGTCCCTCCATATGGGAGACGGACGCCCAACCAGTTGAGCCACATCCGACCCCCCAAGTGATTCTGATACTACACTTGATCTTAGCCAAAAGGCCGAGAAGCGATTCCCCAAGTGATTCTGATATGCAGCCAAGGTTTGGGAACCACTGTTTTATTGCACTGAAATGCTTTATAAAGTTGTAGTCCCTCCAGTAGCATCACTGTATTATCCAGGATGTTTGATTTGTGAGAACAGCCATTTCCTAGTCCTGACAGATAACAGAGCTTTTATAACTTTTATGTAATTTGCTTTACAGAGAGGCCCCCTCTGCTCTATTATCTGTCTGGAGTCTTGAAGGGAGGGTTTTGGGTGAGAGTGACTCCTTTATCTCATAAGTGGACAAATGATGATAATGTGGAAACAGCTGGAGGTCTGAACAGGTAGTCAAATCTAGTTACAGTCATTGTTAGATGGGAGAAATGCCCGGGTATTCTCCTTATATAGGATTTAAAAATAAGCAAAGCCAACTTGCCAGATGTTTCATTTCTATGTAGCTGAAGTCCTTAATGAAAATGACACTTAATAGTCAGTGAAATTTAATCAGAGGTTCTTTGCTGAGTTTATGAAGAGAAGATAAATTGCTGAAATATAGAACCACATGAGTTAAAACAGAATTGGGAGAGCAGATGTATTGGGGAGCAGATGTAGTTTAGTGATTGAGTGTCTATACTTATGTATAAGGTCCTGGGTTCAATCCCCAGTACCTTCTAAAAAACAGACAAACAAAAAACAGAATTGGAGCAGTAGAAGAGCTGGTAAGGAATTAAGCTTGGGAAAAGCCTAACAGTTTAGGAAATAGACCAACCTAGTTTTTAATCCCAGCTCTTCCACTTCCTGCTTGTGCTACCTTGGTCAAATTACTAATTACTGTGTGCCTCATTTTCTTCATCTGCAAGAAAAAAAAATATCTGGCAAGATTGTTGTGTGGATTAAAAGGGAGAAAAATAGAAAAATATGCATGCAAGCATTAAAAGAAAGAAGGAATCTTCTTTGTATATTGTGGGCAACTCAGTAAATGTCTTCCTCTTCCACTTTCTCACAGCATTTTTTTTTTTTTTTTTTTTTTTTTACCGGGAGGTCCCAGGGATCGAACCTGGGTCCCTCCATATGGGAGACAGACACCCAACCATTTGAGCCATACCTATCCCCCTCTCACAGCATTTTTATTCCATAGAATTAAAATGTCTGTCTAAGTCCGTCTTCTGGATATTTCTTTCCAGGAATATGTACTCAGCCAGCTCTTTTAGAAAATGTATGAAAGGGTGAGAGCTAATGTTAAGAGCTAGAGAATATGGGTAGGAAGGAGTTGTAGGACAATTAACAACACTTTAAATTTTTTTAAAGAATGAGTAGGGGGAAGCGGCTGTGGCTCAATCAGTAGGGCTCCCGTTTACCATATGGGAGGCCCCGGGTTCGGTTCCCGGGGCCTCCTGGTGAAGGCAAGCCCGCCCGCACGGCGTGGTTAGCTGACCCAGCGAGCACAAGCAGCAAGGGGGGGATAAATGAATAAATAAATAAAATCTTAAAAAAAAAAAAAAAAAAAAAAAAGAATGAGTAGGGTGTTGGCATGTGTCCATGGTTTCTCTCTGCAGAAATAAATGAATAACATTATCTAAATTCTGCCATATGTATTTGAACAGTAGCCTGGGAGCTCAGATCAGGCTAGGAGGCTTTGATGCTGGTCTCGTAAGTAGAACCTGACATCTACTTCTTTCCTTCATCTTCCTTTTTCCCTAGTTTCCTCCCTTTTAGTCCCTTTGTTTGTTTTTCTTTTCCTCTCTCTTCCCTTTCCCTCTTTCAAGCTGCCCTTTAACTTGGGAATCATGCCACACTACTCACAGGCCAGGCCCCTGGAACAGGAGGCTAAAAGACGTTGCATGCAGAGAACGGAGGTGGCTTTAGCAATTAGGCACTTCCCTCCCACATCAGAGGTCCTGGGTTTAGCTCCTGGTGCCTCCTAAAGATGAACAGACACAGCAAGTGAAAAACAACAAGGGCATGAGGAGAAATAAATAAATAAAATAAATCTTTAAAAGAGGTTGCAGTTTGTAACACCTGTCTCCCGCCAAATGTGAATAGCTTTTTTTTGTGGCAGGATGTTAAAAAAAAAAAAAAAAAGCTGGTAAGTATTGGCTTAAAAGGCCTATTAATGATACCAGCATATATAAATCATGGAATGACTTAAAACCATTTTAAAGATCATTTTCTTATATATATATATTTTTTAAAACAATTTATTGAAGTATATCATTTATACATGAACATAAAGTATTCAGTAAACATCGTGAACTTACAAAACAGACATGCATAACATTCATTGTTGTGAAACATCCACCAACAAATCAAGAAAGAGCATCATCAAAGTTTACTACTAACTATAGTCCATATCTTCCTCCCCTATACATTTTTTTTTTTTTTTTTTTTTAAAGATTTTTATTTATTTATTCATTTATCCCCCCCTTGCTGCTCGTGCTCGCCCGGTCAGCCAACCACGCCGTGCGGGCGGGCTCGCCCCCACCAGGAGGCCCCGGGAACCGAACCCGGGACCTCCCATATGGTAAACGGGAGCCCCACTGATCGAGCCACAGCCGCTTCCCATCCCCTATACATTTTTTTTTTTAATTTATTTTTTATTTTTATTTTTATTTATTCATTTATCCCCCCCCTGCTGCCTGTGCTCGCCGGGCCAGCCAACCACGCCGTGCGTGCGGGCCTGCCTTCACCAGGAGGCCCCGGGAACCGAACCCGGGGCCTCCCATATGGTAAACGGGAGCCCCACTGACCGAGCCACAGCCGCCTCCCCCCTATACATTTTTAAAAAATTATTTACTTATTTACTTTTATCCATTTTTAACGCCCCCCCCCATTTTTGCTGTTTTATGTCCATTCGCAGGGCAATTCTCTGTGACCGTTTCCTGCCCTCTCTTATCATCCTTCTCCTGTCTTCACTGGGATTCGATCCTGGGAATGTCCGATGTGGGAGAGAGGCATCTTACTGCCTGTGCCACCTTAGTTCCTAGTTTTTCCTGTGCGTCTCGTCTTGGTTCTCCCTTGTGTCACTCTCCTGTTAACGTCATCAACTTGCTGTGTGGCTCATGGGGCCTGGCGGCTCACCCGCGCATGGGGCTTGGTGTCGCACCCGTGCACGGGTCCTGGTGGCCCACGCACATTCTATATTTTTCTTTTTTTATTTTTACTGGGAGGTCCCGGGGATTGAACACAGGTCCCTCCATAAGGGAGACAGACACCCAACCACCCAAGCCACATCCGTCCCCCTGCTATATCTCTTAAGGTTGACCAAAGTTACAGTCTTTTCCCGTACAGGATGGTCATATAATAAATCAGGCTTAGTTTATCACCAGCATTCTAAAAACCAGACCTAGGGAGAAAAACTAGGTCTGGGGACATGTGTGGTTTCTAATAGAGCGAATGGTTAGCCTACCCTGATTATTACAAAATCAGGACAGCGAGAATATTCTCAATCTTATATATTTTTAATTGAATTGTGATCATTAAATTTTTACATCTAAACTATGAATATATTTATTGCCTCTAAGCAGACTAATTTCTATCATATTGATTGGGAATCATTTATATTCTAAAGAAGTTTCAAACCCTTAAGGGCCTTTGTATTGTTCAGCAAATGTCCAACTAGTGTGTAATACAATTAAAGTTTTGTTCACTGTGCTGCTGACATAATTAGTTTAATTTCTGCTCCTTATATATTTCTGTTGGCAGCTGAGAAATTAAAATACTACATGTTACATAAAACTGCTTTCTTGAGGGGTGTTTTTTACTGTCAGTTGAATGGACTCAGGCCCAGGGTACATTTTTTAAATGTCTTATTCAACTTTCCTATAATAGTCTCTTTCTCTCTATAGAATTGATGTATTAAGACACATAATTGGCTATTTAAGCATTCAGAAGAGACAATGTTTGGCCTTTACCCTGTGGTTACATTTTTCCTACATCTCTTTTGAGGAAACGTGTGAAAGTTTTGGAAACTCCTAAGTATATTACAGTTACATGAGCACATGAACTTTTGCAGGCTAGAGAACGAAGTGGCTTTCTCTGATAAGCAGTATTATTTAATTACCTCACCAAATTGCTGTTCTGTTCTTTTTAGATCATAACGTTTGCAGACCTGATGTGAAAGTGGAAAGGCTGTGACCTGGTAAATCCTTTTCACAATTTTTCTATGATGTTTCATGGGTATGGCTTCAGTCTTCAGGACCAGAAGTTGCTCTCAAGGAGACTTAACATTTAATTGCTCTAATCCGTGCTTAATTTCTTACAGGATTCAGAGAGATTCTCACCAGGCTGCTGATTTCATGGAGTTGTGACATACATGGGTTTTCATCTCTGTGAAAACTGCTAACTTTTTTTTTTTTCCTTTTTCCAAAGATTTTATTTATTCATTCATCCCCCCCCCTGCTGCCCGCGCTCGCCGGGCTAGCCAACCACGCTGCGCGGGCGGGCCTGCCTCCACCAGGAGGCCCCGGGAACCGAACCCAGGGCCTCCCACATGGCAAACGGGAGCCCTACTGATTGAGCCACAGCCGCCTCCCTAAAAAAACTGCTAACTTAAAAAAAAATTTTTTATTGGAAGTGGCCTTGGTCTGGTAATTTCTCCATTGTTCTCTCCCACTGAAATATACAGCAAAACCTTCTTTGCTCTCTCAGCAGCCTTTTTCAGTGGCTAACACTCATGTGCTGAATTTGAGTTTTTTTTAGATTTTGTTGAATGTGTTACTTGACTTTTTAAAACTGCTCCTCTGCAGTGCTACAGGTTAAACCTACGTCTCCTAGTTTAATATTGATATGCCTTTCCAAAAATTGCATATAAAGATGTGCTTTCAGGGAAGCGGCTGTGGCTCAATCAGTAGGGCTCCCGTTTACCATATGGGAGGCCCCCGGTTCGGTTCCCGGGGCCTCCTGGTGAGGGCGGGCCCGCCCGCACGGCGTGGTTGGCTGACCCAGCGAGCACGGGCAGCAAGGGGGGGACAAATGAATAAATAAATAAAATCTTTAAAAAAAAAAAAAAAAAAAAAAGATGTGCTTTCATTATCTCTTTGGTGGTAGAGTGATCAGGTCTCCCTGGGAACCCGGCTTTTTCCACCAGGCAGTTCTAAGTGTAAGGGAAGCCCTCCAGGATTTGCTAAAACATTTATTTAACAGTCTTATTTCTATTTAAAGATAAGCTATCTATTCACGGTGAAACACACAGGAAACTGGGCCAAGTGGAGTCTTCTAAGTGGTTAAATGTAGTTGTTAGTGATGGGCATCATTGTTTATATGCAACTGCTGGATTATGTTAAAAGATTTGAAAGAAAAAAAAAAATCTTTTCTTTAGTAAGTAAAGTAAGTGGATCATCTTTCTCTCTCACCGTGTTCTTGTTTTGCACTTCCTTTGCTTTGGGAAATCTTTCTTTGAAATCTTTCCAGATCTTAGTATTGGATCACATGTATACGGATTTAGTGGCACATGCATCAGTATATTTATCCTAAACTAGGAAAAGGTGTTGTCCCACTGGCATTTTCTGTAAATCTTACTGTGACTTTTATTTTCTTAATGACTAAGATGTCTGCTTAAGAAATAACCAATGGGGTCGGCTGTGGCTCAACTGGTTGGGCGTCCGTCTCCCATATGGAGGGACCCGGGTTCGATCCCCGGGACCTCCCGTTAAAAAAAAAAAAAAAAAAAAAAAAAAGAAATAACCAAGCCTCATCCTCTGTAGACTTTCCAGCCTTTTCTTAGGTCTTGAGTCGGTGCAGTTGCAGCTAGGTTGGATTAACCCCTCTTAACTATGCTGACTTATTATTTTGCATGGCTTGTGAAGAAGAAGATTAACCAGAGCATAAGATGTTATTCGAAAATCCTGGGCAAAGGGAGCATCTAATTTGGGGAAGCAGGGCAGAATGTTTTCTAGGGCTTTAGCAGGAAAGGGTCAGCGCAAGTTCAGCTAAATTGAGGAATAGTTGGCCAGGGATGGTTCTCAGAAGAGGGAGGAAAGAGGAATCCTTCTAGCAGATTAGCAGCCACTGTTTGGACAATTTGAATTTTATCAAGAGGCTTGGAGTTTATCAAGAGTGAGGGGTTAAAGTTTGTGCAAGAGGGGCTTGGGAGGGGAATAGCTGTAGGGACAAAGACTTGCCCAGTAGACAGTGGAAAATTCTTAGCCCTCCAGGTTCTCTCACAAGTGTCTACCTCTTATTTTTACCTTTTGGGCAAGACTAGATTCAGGTACCATTCTTGTTCATTTTATCATATACTAATGGAAGAGTTTACATAACCATTTTATGTCAGCTAAAGAATACTTTAGCTAGTGTTTACTTCTGAAGTGGTTGAGAGAGCAGTGTCAAACATCCCTAGAGAGCTTGAGAAATGTCAGTCTACCTTTCCTACTGCCCTTGGCCATGTGGTTACACCCAGGTCACTCTGAGTCATCAGCCCCACTCCCATTGATCTAGTTCAGTGTTTCCTAACTCTCTGTACTGTTGACACAGTTGAAGACCTGCAGCTTGAGGAACAGTAACAGTAAATCAGCCACATTAATGGGGGATGTAAAAATAATAGTTGTGCAAGCTTCACCTCCAAATGATTTTCATCAAATTCCTAAATTACATTTATGTGGTCAAAATTTTTATGCAGCACATCAACATAACCAAAACCAATGTTAAAAATGAAAATATGTTGACAATTATATCAAATTTATTTTTTATTTGAGATACAGACTCTCCCTACCTGTACTGTTATTTGTGGAAATGCTTTCTCCTTGCCTCATTTTTTTAGAATTATAAAAATAAGCCACTAGTTTTGTTTGGGAGGTACAAAATTGGAACTAAATTCAAGATTTCTGAACATCATGTCAAGAAACACAGTTTTTTTTAAAAAAAGATTTATTTATTTCTCTCCTCTTCATTGTTTGTGCTCGCTGTCTACTCTCACTCTCTGTTCATATTTCTTTCTTTTTTTTTCTTAGGAGGCACTAGTATCCGAACCCAGGACCTCCCATGTGGGAGGGAGGCACCCAATCTCTTGATCCACCTCCGCTCCTTGCTTGTTATGTCTCTCATTTTGTTTCCTTGCTGTGTCTCTTAGTTGTGTCATCTTGCTGTGTCATCTTGGTGTGTCAGCTCGCTGTGCCAGCCTGTTGCGTCAGCTTGCTGTCTTGCTGGTCTTCTTTAGGAGGCACTGGGAACTGAACCTGGGACCTCCCATGTGGTAGGTGGGTGCCCAACTCCTTGAGCCACATCTGCTCCCCAAGAAATGCAATTTTTGATGCCATAGCATGTAGTTAAATGTTTATGTCTATTTTAATATATATTTGGTCCTCCCAACCAAATATCACTTTATAAAAAGAGCAGACATTGAAATTTGCATTTATGTAATATTGTTAGAAAAAATACACTCTGCCTCCTGTAAGGTTTTTTTTTTTCTTCTGACTTTTTTTTTTTAATTAGAGAAGTTCTAGGTTTACAGAAAAATCATGCATAAAATACAGGGTTCCCATTATAAGTTTTAATAATATACTAATCTTGAAATACTTTTTACTTAAAATAACTTGTTTATCAGGGATCATACTAATGCTAAAGGCATTAACAAGATTACATATTACTGTAGTAATTCTCAAATTTTACTGTTCATCAGAATCTACTGGATGCTTGTAAAAAAAAAATGAAGATTCCTGATTCCTAGCGCAGACCTAGTAGAATCAAGGGTTGGAACCGAGGCTGAGAATACTGATTAGCTTATCTGCAGACCACACTTGGAGTAATATAGTATTACTGTAAGAGGGAATCATACTCTTAAAAAAAAAAAAAAAGGTTGAAAAATGCTGATGTTAGTTGGCTGCCTTTATTTTGCAGCAGAAGAAATTAAGGCACAGAGACATAAAAAGACTCAGACTCATCCAGGTTCTCCATCTAGTTAGTGACTAGTACATCCCAGAAGTGAGGTCTGCTGACTCCTTATTCGGATCTCTTCCATTAGATTACACCATAGTGCTTCCTTATTGGTTTCTCTAATTACCTTCAAATCAAAAGCTAGAGGATAGTGAGGGTAGGGGTGTCCTGATTTATTCATTAACAAGCAAGGACTGAACTGAAACTTTTTTTTATTTTTATTTATTTATTTATTTTTTTAAAGGAGGTACCAGGGTTTGAACCTGGGACCTCATACGTGCGAAGCAGGCACTCAACCACTGACCTACACCCGCTTTGCTTTTTCAGGCTTTCTTTTTTTCTTATTTCTTTTCTTTTGAATAGGCACTTAATAGTAGTGAAAGGTTGGTGCTTTTCAAACTCTCTCTGTGGTTAAGGACCAGCTTTGTAAAAAAAAAAAAATTTAAATCTGTTGCCAGTTGTAATTTTGTAAGGTACAAGCAGAATGAATAATCAGAAAAATCGTACACTTGGATGTCACAGCAGTGTCAAAGTGCTATAAAAGTTTCAAAATATTTCACTATGATTTTCTGCGTTTATCTCCAGCCATCTGGGTGCACACTTGAGTAGTATTTTTCCAAGTGGTTCTGTAAGACATCTTAGGAACTAGATATCAGAGGTCCTTGATCATTTTCTTCCTTAATGCCATGTGTAACTGAAGCAACTGACTGAAAGCTCCCCTTCATCCTTTGGGAGAGAAGTTCCATTACATGGTTATTTGCTAGGTTAGAACCACAATTTTTTTTTTTTTTTTTTTTTGTATAGTATATAAGAACCACAATTTTAATACTTGAAGATTAGGTGAGGGATACTTACCTTCAATATACTTAAGAGTAAATTATGGGGGAGCGGATGTGGCTCAAATGGTTGAGTGTCTTTCTCCCATATGGAGGGACCTGGTCTTGATCCCTGGGACCTCCCGGTAAAATAAAATAAAAAATTAAAAAAAAGAGTAAATTATGGGAAACAGGTATGGCTCAAGATATTGGGCTCTTGTCTACAATATAGGAGGTCCAGGGTTTGATTCCCGGGGCCTCCTGGTGAAAGGCAAGCTGGCCCACACTGAGTGCTAGCCCACGCAGGAGTGCTGGCCCATGCGGAGAACTGGTGCAGGAAGGTGATGCAGCAAAAATCAGTAATGTTTTTGTACACTAGTACTGAACAACCTGAGGAGGAAATCAGGGGAAAAATTCCATTTTCAATAGCAACAAAAAGACTCAGATACCTAGGAGTTAATTTAACCAAAGAAGTACAGTACCTATATGCAGAAAACTACAAAACAATGCTAAAAGAAACTTAAAAAGACCTAAACAAATGGAAAGACATTCCGTGTTCATGGATTGGAAGAATAAATATCGTGAAGATGTCAGTCTTGCCCAAAATGATTTATAGATTCAATGCAATACCAATCAAAATCCCAACAGCCTACTTTACAGAATTAGAGAAGGCAATTACCAAATTCATCTGGAACGGTAAGTGCACCCGAATAGCCAAAAGCAATATAAAAAAGAAGAGCAACATGGGAGGAATTTCACTGCCTGACCTTGAAACATATTACAAAGTTACAGTGGTCAAAACAGCATGGTACTGGCGTAAAGATAGACACATCAATCAGTGGAATAGAATTGAGAACCCAGAAATAAACCCTCACCTATACAGTCAGCTGGTTTTTGACAAAGCTACCAAGCCCACGCTAACTGGAAAAACCAGTCTCTTCAACAAATGGTGTTGGGAGAACTGGATATCTATAACCAAAAGAATGAAAGAGGGATCCCTATCTCACCCCCTATACAAGAATCAACTCAAAATGGATCAAAGAGGGGGACGGATGTGGCTTGGGTGGTTGGGCATCCGTCTCCCATATGGAGGGACCTGGGTTCGATCCCTGGGACCTCCCGGTTAAAAAAAACAAAAACAACAACAACAACAAAAAAACAAAAATGGATCAAAGATCTAAATATAAAAACTAAGACCATAAAACTACTGAAGAAAATGTAGGGAAACATCTTCAAAGCCTTGTAGTAGGTGGTGGTTTCTTGGACCTTACACCCAAAGCACATGCAAGAAAAGAAAAAATAGATAAATGGGACCTCCTCAAAATTAAAACGCTTTTGCATCTCACAGGACTTTGTCAGAAGGGTGAAAAGGCAATGGGAAAAAATATTTGGAAATCACATATCTGATAAGGGTTTAATATCCAGGATATATAAAGAGATGGTACAACTCAACAATAAAAAGACAAATGACTCAATTCAGAAATGGGCAAAAGACTTGAATAGACATTTCTCCAAAGAAGAAATACAAATGGCAAAAAAAAAAATCATGAAGAAATGCTCAACATCACTCATGATTAGGGAAATGCAAATCAAAACTACAATGAGATATCATTTCACCCCTATCAGGATGGCCAGTGTTAAAAAGACAGAGGGAAACGGATGTGGCTCAAGAGGTTTGGCGTCCTCTACCATATGGAGGGCCTGGGGTTCAATCCCCAGGACCTCCTGGTAAAAAAAAACAACAAACTACAAGTGTTGGAGAGGATATGGAGAGATAGGAACACTTCTTCACTGTTGGTGGGAGTACAGAATGGTACAGTTACTGTGGAAGACTGTTTGGCAGTTCCTAAAGAAGTTGAATATAGACTTGCCTCATGACCCAGCAATACCACTACTGGGTATATACCCAGAAGAACTGAGAGCAGTGACATGAACAGACATCTGCACACCAATGTTTATAGCAACATTATTCACCATTGCCAAAAGTTGGAAACAACCCAGGTGTCCTTCAACAGATGAATGGATAAACAAACTGTGGTCTATTCACACGAATATTATGCAGCTGTAAGAAGAAATGAAGTTGTAAAGCATATGACAACATGGATGAACCTGGAGGACATGTTGAGTGAAGCAAGCCAGACACAAAAGGACAAATACTGTATGAAAGTGTTACTATGAACCAAATATATTGTGTAACATATTGTTTGATTCAAAAAAATTTTTATATGTATCCAGTACATTTAATTGAGAAATGTATACATTTTTTCATCTAGGTTTACTTTTTAGTTTTTAATTGTTTATATTTTCAATTATTAAATGTACAAAATAAAGTCAAGAAGAAAAAAAAAAAAAAAAAGAGACACAGAGGAGAGACAATAAGAGACACAGCAGACCAGGAAGTTGAGGTGGCACAAGATATTGAGCACCTTTCTCCCACTCTGGAAGGTACCAGGATTGGTTCCTGGTGCCGCCTAAAGAGAAGACAAGCAGACACAGAAGAACACAGAGCAGACAGCGAGTGCAAAAACAATGGGGTCGGGGGGAGGGGAGGAAGAAATAAATAATCTTTTTAAAAAAAGTAAATTATGATAGAACTTGGCATTTCATGTCTGTTCACCTCTTTTGACTATCACTTGAAAGCAGTTTCTAACTTCTTGGTCTGTAACTTAGAGTAAAGATGCTTACAGGTGGGAGACAGCGAATAAAATTGGGTGGTGTGCAGTCTCTCTGTGACACTCTAGTTTCTGTTGCCTTTTGGAAGCCTTTTGAAAGTAGGCTGGAAATAAGCATTATTAGTTTGTGTGCCTATATTGTCAAATGAGTGCTGATTTGAAGCAGGAAAGAAAGATCCCTGCATGCTTTGTGTCCTGAGTTAATTGCTTAGTTGGATGAGATGTCAAACTTGATAGATTATTGGAGCTGTTATTTTGGTGGTTAAACAATAATGAATCTGTTTGGATGTTTGCAGGAAACACTGCTGCCTGTGTCTGGACTTTGAGATGGAGAAAGTTTCAATTGTTCAGAAGCAATACTAGTTAGAAAATGCAGCTTCTGTGGCTCCTAGCACAGCTGTCTAAATTACCAGCTATCTTGGGGCCTTTGGACAAGCATTGCTTAACACTTTGGGAAACAATTTATGTTACTGATTCCAAAAATGCCTATGGTAGTTCCCTGCATAATTGGGAAAGCTAGAAACTGGGAAAAGGTATATTATATGAATCTAGATTATTTAAGTCAAACACTTTTTCTTTAAGGATGTCTTTTTTTTTTTTTTTTAATTTTATTTATCTCTTCCCACCCCCTTGTTGTCTGTACTTGCTGTGTCTGTTCATCTTCTTTCTTTTGGAGGCACTGGGAGCCAAACCGGGGACCTCCAATGTGGGAGGGAGGCGCCTAATCACTTAAGCCACCTCCGTTCCCTGCTTTATTGTCTCTTGTTTTGTTTTTCCTCTTGTGTCTCTTGTTGCGTCATCTTATCACGTCATCTTATCACGTCAGCTCGCCTCCCTTGCCTGTTGTGCCAGCTCTCTATCCTGCTTGTCCTCTTCAGGAGGCACTGGGAACCTCTGCTCCCTGCTTTGTTGTGTCTCATTATGTTTTTCTTCTTGTGTCTCTTATTGTATCATCTTGTGTCAGCTTGCCTTGCCTGCCCATCAATGCCAGCTCACTGTCTTCTTCAGGAGGCACCGGGAACCGAACCAGGGACCTCCCATGTGGTAGACGGGAGCCCAGTTGCTTGAGCCACACCCGCTTCTCTAAGCATGTCTTTTTAACCAAGGGGGAGAGGATAATGGGACTATTGTTGACCCCCTGGGCCTTTTTTTCTCAGTTAGTGACTATTCAGTAGGGTACATGCTACCAGGCTGTGTGGCCACCTACAGAGGGTTTTGGTTATTATAAACTTAATTTGCAAAAGGGGCTGGGAAAAGGGAGGTGGGGGATCAGATAATTTTGAAAGTTTTGGCTTGCTATATGAAGTCTTGAATTTTCACTGTGAACATTTCATTTGGTGAAAACTCTCTTTACAAAACAGTCCTCTTTGCTGTTGAAATCATATGTTCAGCCACAGGAACATGGGGAGCTTTATGCATGCTCAGCAGGATCTCTTTTATTCATTCCATTGTGAAAGATGATACTTTTTTTGTATGAAATTGTATGCATCTTTTGGTGAGAATTGGGGGCCGTTTATTCTTGCATAAAAGTATGAGAAAATTTTGTGTCAGATTGAGCAAAGGCTGTCACTTCTATGTGTCATATTTTACCTATATAAAAATAACCAACAGTTATTATGTGCTTAATGTACTCCAGGAACTTTACTATATTAACTCATTTAATCCTCACAACAGCTCTATGCAGTATAGGTACCATTATTATTTGTGTTCTGTAGATGGGAAAACGGGGTGTACAGAGAAGATGAAGAATAGGCCTAAGGCCACAGTGTTTGAACTCCAGTAGGCTGGCTGTAAAAGCTGAGCTCTCAACCATCAGTCTGCAGCTGCCTCACCCTCTATCAGCCCATCTATTATTACTTTTTCAGAGGGGGTCTCTAGGAATAGATTCTATTTCATATAATGTGAGCTTAAAATGATCTTTTTATACATGGGCCTCTTTGTGTGGAATGTAATTTTAAAATATTAGCAATACTTGTTATACTAGTTTTAGTTCTGTTAGTACTGAAGGATTGCTTCACAGTTTATTCCTAATTCTAAAATTTTAAGTGTATTTGATATATAAGCCAGTCATCTTTAAAAACACATTTGACTAAACAGCTAAAACATTGAGTTAGAGGAGAATTCATTGGTGTTTTTTAAATTTTTAAAACATTTTTGCGGTGAGCATCTTTCCATTTGTCGTAGATCTTCCTAATAAGTTGACTTCTACATAAGATATATAGACAGTAGTGCTATTTGGGACCTCATGTTGTGGGTAGTGTTAGTGGAATAAATGTTGATAGACCATTGTTGGTAAGAAGCCCTGATCAGATACAGAAAGTAAAACTTCTTTATCTGGGTTTGGGACAAATATCGTTTTCTGTACATATGAGGTTGTTTTCTGTACATATGACTCAGGACTGGCTTGGAGAATCAACTTTTCCCACCAACCTCTCCCTCACATTTTGGAGACTGCTATTGAGACCTTTGTGAGAAACACTATTTATGGTAAGAAGCCTTGCATGTTAGGTACCTCATCTAGTGACTGTTTTTCACAGCTTGTTCCCTAATTTGGCTAATTGCTGCAGTTCTCAGATGTTTTTGATACCTAGCATGACACTTTTGGCTGAATTGCAGTGAGGGTTCATTTTGTATGAACTACTACTCCTGCATTCTGGCCCATTGCTCATGGCTGTGGAAGATCCCAGATGAAAATACAGGAAGGGGCAGTACACAGGTAATGCCTGAAATGTATTTTAAGTAGCTGGGCCAGCAAATAATCCATGATTACAGATTTTTTTTTTTTTCTGGCATGGTAGGGACTGCAAAATAGCATGAAACATGCTTTCTTTATTTTACAAACTTTTTACCTTCCTTAGTTCTCCATAGTGGCTGGAGAGTTGACTGAATATTTGCATATATTTTTAAACATTTTATTTTTGAGATAATTATAGATTCACAGGTAGTTACAAAAATAGTACAGTGAGTTCCCATGTACTCTTTTTTTTTTTTTTTTTTTACCGGGAGGTCCCAGGGATCGAACCTGGGTCCCTCCATATGGCAGACGGACGCCCAACCAGTTGAGCCACATCCAACCCCCCCATGTACTCTTTATCCAGTTTCCCCCAATGGTTACATCTTATTTAGCTATAGTACAATATCAAAACGAAGAATTTTATTTTGGTACAATGTGTGTGTATAATTTTACATCATTTTATCACGTGTAGATTTGTGTAGCCACCACCACAATCAAGATAAAAAACTGTTGTATCAGGGAGCAGATGTGGCTGAAGCAGTTGAGTGCCCGTCTTCTACATGAGAAGTCCCAGGTTCGGTTCCTGGTGCCTCCTGAAAAAACAAAAACAAACTACAAGCAGGGAAGTCAATGTGGCTCAGTGGTTGGGTGCTGGCTTCCCACATACAAGGTCCTGGGTTCAGTCCCTGCCCCCTGGTACCTAAAATACAAAATTAAACAAAACAAAACAAAAACTGTTGTATCACTGTAAGGCTCCTCCCTGGTGCTACCCCTTTATAGATGCACCTCCCTTCTCTCCCTTACCTGTCCATACCATACCTAACCCCTGGCATCCAGTAATCTGTTCTCTAGCTCCTTTATTTCTATAATTTTGTCAGTTCAAAAATGTTATATAAATGGGTTCATAACAGTTTGTGACTTTTTTTTTTTTGAGGTACTAGGTACCCAGGACCTCATGTATGGGAAGCTGGCACTCAACCACTGAGCCATGTCCTTCCTTGAGGTTTTTTTTCATTTGTTTGGCTTGTTGTTTGTTTTTGTTTTTTCAAGAGGCACCGGGAACTGAACCTGGGACATCCCATGTGGGAGGCGGGAGGTCAACCATGGGAGCTCAACTGCTTGAGCCACCTCTGCTCCTAGTTTGTGACCTTTTGTTATTGGATATTGACAATTTTCACTTAGCATAATGCCCTTCAGATCCATCCAAGTTGTCTGTGTGTATCAATAGTTAATTCCTTTTTTTTTTTTTCCTTCTTAGGAGTAGTGATGTGACTGTACATCATTTGTTTAACCATTCACCTATCACAGATCATTTTGGTTGTTTCTGGTTTGGGGCTATTACAAATAAAGCTGTACATATTTGTTTACGGGTTTTTGTGTGAATATATTTTTATTTCTCTGGGATAGATGCCCAGAAATTAAATTGCAAGGTCCTGTGGTAACTATATGTTTCGTTTAAAGAAATTGCCAAACTGTTTTCCAGAGTGGCTGTACCATTTTACGTTCCCACCAGCAAGGTATGAGAGATCCAGTTTCTCTGTATTCTTGCCAGCATTTGGTATTGTCATAAATTTTTTTATTTTAGCTGTTCTAATAGGCGGCCTAATTGGTTTCTAAATTCAGCAGATTACTTAGTAACACTGATTTGACTTTGGCAAAGATAAAAGATTTTTGAGTTGAGTGATTTTAGATGTCCTGTGTGACTCTGCCTCAGCACTGTGTTGCAGTGGTCTGTTGACTTGCTTATTAACCCCACTGCCTTGGTTCCCTTTAGGGGTAGGGACCAAGACTTAACTTCTCCATTTGCCCAGCAATGTCTAGCACAGCACTGCCAATGATGGTGGACAATGAGTGAACAAACAACCTTATTCCAAAACTATGAATTTCTTGTTAATTACCTTTTTTTTTTTTTTTTTTTTTTTTAAAGATTTTATTTATTTATTCATCTATCCCCCCCTTGCTGCCCGTGCTCACTGGGTCAGCCAACCACGCCGTGCGGGCGGGCCTGCCCTCACCAGGAGGCCCTGGGAACCGAACCCGGGGCCTCCCATATGGTAAACGGGAGCCCTACTGATTGAGCCACAGCCGCTTCCCTGTTAATTACCTTTATAATTATAAATTTGCATCTATGAATATAGCTTTAAATTAGTTCAAACTGCTGGGTTCAGAATGGTCTTAAAAACGTGTTCAGTTTGTTCTGTTTCATTTTGTCAAGTGGTCTTAGATACTTTATTTCTAATAATATTAGTAGTTTAAAACATGCTCATTTTTAAATACTAAAAATAACACAAAAGTATGTATATAAAGCAGATGGTAAATCTCCATCCCTACCAGAAGTGACTACTGTTAAATGGTTCTAGACTTTTTACTATGTGTGTTCTGTATCTCTCTTTGTGTCTCTGTATGTGTGCATGTATGTACATGTGTACGCATATTCCCCACCTGCTGTTCTAAAATGCTTTTTTCAATGGATAATGTATTATGGACTTTTTTCCCTGTGTTTTTTTTTTTTTTTTTTTTTTTTTAAGCATTTACTGCCTAGGATAGCGCTTTGGATTCCTTTCTCTGACCCTGGATTGTTCTGTTATAAAAGGATTGAGAGAATAACCTTCGAAAGATCTAAAAAAAATTTTCGTTCCTTGTTACATGGGTTTGGGTTGAAAAAAGGTTGTAGTTTGATTTGCAAGTAAATCAGTAGAATTCTGGATGTTAGAATATGTCTATCCACTTTAAATAACGCAAGTCTGATTTTATGATGTGATCTCTTGTCGAACCTTGGAGGAAGCAAGAATTGTGAGCACCATAGTCTTTAAAGAATGTACAGTCCTTTGGGTATTTGTCTTCTCATCATCAGCTGCTTAGTCAGATGGAGTGTTTTCTTAAGTGCTACTGAAATGCACAGTTCAGTCTTTATTTTGAAATCTCTCCTTCTGTCTTCTCTCCCTCTTCCATTACTTTGATTACCTTGATGGGACATTCAAGCTGCGCAGCCTTATCCTTTTATTTCCTTAGCCTACAGAAGTCAGTTTGAAGATTAACTGTAGGTGAATAAGTAATCTTATATACTTGGCTAGAAATCACCTGTCAAGACAAGCAAATGTCAACAAAGGCCTCCTAGACTTGGGGACTTGAAGGAAAGTAACTTTTATCTTCTGGTATTTGTAGTGGAAACCAGGGTGAAAATTTAGGAAGGTTGGTTTATTGGAGGCAGGATGTGTGTTGTGAGGGAGAGAGAGAATGTGTATATGTGAGTTTTTATCTGGGGAGATGAAGAATCCAGAGGTATTCAGTAAAGAAGAATTACAAATACAGGAATTCAGGAAATCTTCAAAGTTGAATTATAGAATCTTTGTTCTGAGAGGATAGTTACTGAGTCAAGATAAGTAATAGGAAGCGGCTGTGGCTCAATCAGTAGGGCTCCCGTTTACCATATGGGAGGCCCCGGGTTCGGTTCCCGGGGCCTCCTGAAGGCAAGCCCGCCCGCAGGGCGTGGTTAGCTGACCCGGTGAGCACAAGCAGCAAGGGGGAGATAAATGAATAAATAAATAAAATCTTAAAAAAAAAAAAAAAAAAAAAAGATAAGTAATAGAGGGAACGGATTTGGTTCAAGTAGTTGAGCACCTGCTTCCCACATGGGAGGTCCCGGGTTCGGTTCCTGCTGCCTCCTAAAAACAAAGACAAACAACAAGCAAACAAACGAAAAAAACAACTCAGGGGAGCGGATGTGGCTCAGTGGTTGAGCGCCTGCTTCCCACTTACTGGGTCCCGCATTCAATCCCCAGTCCTGATACATACCTCAAAAAAAAAAAAAAAAAAAAAAAGATAATAGAACCTGATTGTACTTGTCACTTTGTTATGAAGCTATTGGATATGTTCAGATGATGGAGTATGATGACAAGAGTCTTTTCCCTTCCCTTTTGTATTAGCACCTCAGAAAAACAAACAAAACAAGTAAGAAATAGCTTTGTATAAAAAATTACACCCATCAAATGATCCAAATGGTTCTAGGATTTCTGTTGCCAGGTTTGGAAATGAGCTACTTAAAATAGCAGTTTTGTCACATCACTGACTTCCTTTCTCCCAGTCCTGTCATCAGGTCCTCAGACTGTATCCTCTTAGCTTTGAATTCTTCCTTTTCCTGTATGCTTGCTACTTTTCCAATTACTGAAATTTGGGAACCTAGTATTTCATCATGCCTGAGGTAGGCAGTTGCTAGACCCTTGATATTGGATACCTTTCTGAAATATGAAGTATTACACCACAGTGGATAATAAAGTGCCCACAGTTAGGTTACCAGAATAGAACAGATTCTGGTAACTGTACCAGCAGAGACAGACTTGATTCGTGTGTCCTCATGCAGCTTGGGGGTTGTTTTCGGGCAAAGTGCTGTGAAGCAGGTTGAACCTCATGCAGCGCCAGTTCCTATATCTGAACAGAGAAGTGCCTCGTTAAAGATTAAATGGACTGCCTCATCCTTCTGGCCCCAAGATGGAATGACTCCTGCTATGGCGACAGCCTCTGTCTCCCAGGAGAGGCCATTTTATACGGTAGGTTTGTACTTCCAAATATGACAGTATATGACAGTATTGGCCGATGCTGGGGGTGATAAGTTGGCATTTGGGCACTCTCGACATTTGAGCTATATAGCATCCCATGGCTTGAATTTCTGGGCAAAACTGCCTCATCAGGAGGTCAAAAGCCTCTATTTTCATTCTGTGCCTTTGAAAGAGGTTTTCTCCTATGTTTTATTTGTTCTGGTGAGTGAAGTGAATTTTAATTTTCAAAGCTATAAAACTTCCATTAATCCCCTTGTATTGCATCCTAGGTATGAAAATGTCTCAGTATAACAACACTATGGAAAAAAAGAAAAGAAAAAAGACCGACAGTTGAAATTCTTAATAGTTAGGATAATTGTCTCTGGAGGCTTGAAAATAATGATTAAACCAACAACATGAACACATTTCAATTGGTTTAATATTTGTGGTTCTTGTGAGTTGAGGGGTTGGATTTCTATGACCCACTCAATGTGGTTACTATTTAGCTTGGTGGTCTTTAGGACAAAAAATCTTTTCATTTTCCTCTGAACCGTGCTTGGGGAACAGAGCAATGATACAAAGCCCATCTATATCACAATCACTAGAGAGGGAGATGTGTATTAGTCAGCCAAAGGGGTGCTGATGCAAAATACCAGAAAATCAGTTGGTCTTTATAAAGGGTATTTATTTGGGGTAGAAGTCCACAGTTACCAGGCCATAAAGCATAAGTTTCTTCCCTCACCAAAGTCCATTGCCACGTGTTGGAGCAAGACAGCTGCCGATGTTTGCCAGGGTTCAGACTTCTTGGGTTCCTCTCTCCCTGGGGCTGCTTTTCTCTCTGGGCTTAGCACCTCTATTTCCTCCACAAGGTCAGCTGTATGCTATGAGGCTCTCTAGGCTTTGCTTCTCTCCACAAGGCCAGCTGGGAACTGTCAGGTGAATGGCTTGTCTCTCCCAGGGCCTTCTCTCCTTCCTCACGACCAAGCTCTCTTACTTCCCAGGGCTCCAGCTCAAGACTCCAATATCAAAACTTCCCCAACACTGTCCTTTGCCTGTGTCTTTTATCTTGGAGACCCCACCCACCAAGGGGTGGGGCTTAATGCCCTATTGACATTGCCCAGTCAATGCCCTAATCATAATTTAATCATGCCCAGATTAGCAGACCAGTTTACAAGAATAATCCAATATATATTTTTGGAATTCATAATTACATCAAACTGCCAAACGGCTGCAAGATGCTTATTAAAAATTCAGATGCTAAGACCTCCCTCCACTTCTGCTAATTCAGAATGCCTGCGGGCTTGGAATGGGAAATGATTTTTTTTTTATAGATTTATTTTTATTTATTTTTTTATCCCCCCCTTGCTGCTTGTGCTCATTGTGTCCATTTACTGTGCATTTTTCTGTGTCTGCTTGTCTCCCTTTGTTGCATCATCTTGTTGCACCAGCTCGCACACCACGCTGTGCAGGCTGGCTTGCCTTCACCAGGAGGCCCCGAGAATTGAACCCGGGGCCTCCCATATGGTAAATGGGAGCCCAACCAATTGAGCCACAGCGGCTTCCTGGAAATGATTTTTTTTTGTTGAAATGATCATTTTTAAGAAGCATCCCTGTTGATTCTTAAGTACTCTAGAGTTGATTCTTAAGTATTTTTCATGCTTAATTTCTGTGATTTATTAGATGGTGTTTTGTTGGCACCCAATTGTCTTTTTTTTCCTCCATGTATTATATTGGTTTATATTGCATTCCATTCTTAGTGCTTATTATAGACCTGGCACAAAGTAGGTGTTTAGTAAACATTTGGTGGAGGAAAGAATTAACTGGTTGTATCAAAGGTCTCTGTCAGAAGCCCTTCCTCCATATGAGACTCTGCTGCAGTTCTTTGACCTGTGAATTGTTGCTGTTTCCCCTCCTGTGCTGAACTGCCCCAGGGCAGCCAAACCAGCCCCTTTATTCATAGGGCTTGGCTGCCTGGACCCCAAGGAGTCTTTTGGTGCTGCCACCTCTGAGGCAGTGATTTAAACCAGAGTGTCTTGTGATCCTGTCCAACTTGGACCCACCCTTCTCCTAGCTCAGGGCCTCCAAGTCTCAGGCCATTCCCCAGTGGTCTCTGGGGCCCCTCCACTGGCTCCTGGTAGCCATCCCCCTATAGTGCATCTGGGGCGGTGGGGTAAGGCCTGGGACATAATAGGGAGAGCTAAAGTTTACTGTGTGCCAGGACAGTGCTTTACATTTCCCACCTCATTTCATACTCATATTATTCCCATTTTGTGGATGAGGAATCTGAGGCACAGCCAGGGCATGAATTTGTTTTCCATATTGTCTTTAAAAAAAAAAAAACAACTTTAGTTTTTTTTTGTTGTTGTTGTTGTTTAAGGTTATAAGATCCCTGAATACCAAAGATTAGAACTGGGCAATGTCCCTAATTATCAAAAAGATGAAAAAGCCATTGGTTCCTTGGGTTTATCAACTCGCTCACAATCAATTTCTCAGCCAGAAAAAGGATGTGGACATAAATAAGTAACTTTGTTAAAAAGTAGATATGTATAATATCATGCTGGATGTTGGGAATGAGGAAGTAGTTAAAGGGAGGTATTTGGAAGAAAGAGTATAAAGGGGAAAGGATTAAAATCATTTATAAATGATAAAAACACTAAAGCTTTAACTGAATTTTTTTTTTTTTTTTTTTTTTTTTTTTTACCGGGAGGTACCGGGGATCGAACCCTGGTCTCTCCATATGGTAGACGGACGCCGAACCTTTGAGCCACATCCGTTTCCCGAACTGAATTTTAAATTACCAAGTAATATTTGAATATATGCTTGTTGTAAAAAAGGAAAAAAAAAAAAGATTCAAATGCTGATAAAGCTAAAAAGACCTCCTAGATACCGCCTCTCTTTCCTTGCAGTTCCCTCCCTGTGTGTGTGGGGGGAGTATCCTCCCAGATCTTTTTGTATGTATTTGGTAATGTTCTGTGGATTTGGACAACTACAGAATCCTGAGGAATGGGTTTTTAAAAAATTTTCTCTTTGATACCAGCTTACTGTTTATAATGTTAAAATCTATTGCAGGGAAGCGGCTGTGGCTCAATCAGTAGGGCTCCCGTTTACCATATGGGAGGCCCCAGGTTCGGTTCCCAGGGCCTCCTGGTGAGGGCAGGCCCGCCCACACGGTGTGGTTGGCTGACCCGGCGAGCACAAGCAGCAAGGGGGGGATGAATGAATGAATAAATAAAATCTTTAAAAAAAAAAAAAAAAATCTATTGCAGAAGAAAAATACGAGCTATTAATGGCCTTACATATTTCTGTTCAAATAAAACAGTGGGTTTTATTATATATAAACACTTGTACGTGCATGCACCCACATTAAATATCTGTTGTGGCCACCCATGAAAAAATAAAGCTATAAATAGCTTTTGGGTGGTAAACTACCTGAGTTTAAAAATAATGTATCTAAAGCGCTTACTCTCAAAGCCACAATTCATTTTCCATATTTCTCACAGTCTCATATTCTTTCTCATAATCCTCATATAGCCTCATGAAACTTCAAGTACCTGAAGCCATTAGTTCAAATTTAGCATCTTTTTTTTTTTTTTTTTTTTTTTTTTTTTTTTTAAAGATTTTATTTATTTATTCATTTATCCCCCCCTTGCTGCTTGTGCTCGCTGGGTCAGCTAACCACGCCGTGCGGGCGGGCTTGCCTTCAGGAGGCCCCGGGAACCGAACCCGGGGCCTCCCATATGGTAAACGGGAGCCCTACTGATTGAGCCACAGCCGCTTCCCAAATTTAGCATCTTTTATAAGCTCTAAATGTGAAGTTCTCAGCCTTTCCAGTCTAAATGAAGGGACTAGGGTGTTTGGGGGAATCTGGAACTGTACCAGAATGGCAAACAGGGAAATGATAAGCTCTAAGCTCTCCTTACCTACTAAATGGTCTCTACCTTAGCAGAGATAGGGCTCTGATGCTTTCAGGCCTCATGTTGCTCTTCATGTAATTCACATTTATTTCCAGTACCAGCTGGATTTTCTTTTTTCTAATTTAAATTTTACCAATACAGAGTTGGCCAGAAGCTTTTCCAACAAAACTATGTTTTTTTCCAAAAAGTTCCATATTTGTCTATATTATGCTTTGAGACTTGCTCTGTATTAGAATATTTGTGATTTATCATCAACTACAGAAATATTATTTAAAGTGTGGTCCATGAGATAATGGTTGTCAACTGCTGTAAAGATGCTTTTATCATTTAAAAAGGACTAATTAACACATGCTGAGGGGAAGCTTCTTTAAACAGCCACTTTCTGAAAAGGAAAACACTGAAAGGGAGGAAATAAAGGAGGGAACATTTTATAAACCTATAAAAGCTCAGTGTGACTATTCCTCTGGAATAATGTAATTAAGAAGAATTAAATTGAGTTGGGTAAAGAACTTTTTAAAACTAGCCCCTTGAAATGAATAGAATTAAGTAGCATAGATTTTTAAACCCACACTTGTACTGCCTGAGTGTACATTTTAATTAACCTAACATTTACTGAATGACAGGCCCGGCTGGCAGCTACATTGGAGTTCATGCCATGTGAGACCTACCTGGAGGGGTGGACGAGGCTGGACGTGGTGGCTGCGGTGCCCATGCTCAAGAATAGCTAGTGGCTGTGGGGAACCATCATGTATTTTGAGCAGGAATGGTAGGATCTGATAGGAACTTTAATTTCTTTCAAATGAAAACACATAGAAAGCAAGACTTAATTTTTTGTTTACTTTGTATATTTACTTTGTACACAATGCCAATTCTAGCCTGTTGGGCAAATTCAATAATAATTAATAGTTGTTGATAAGTCAGTCATTCTAGAATTGATTATTATTAATTTTTTTTAGGAGGTACCAGAGATTGAACCCAGGTCCTTGTCTGTGGGAAGCAGGTGCTCAACCACTGAACTACACCTGCTCCCTCTAGAATTGATTTTTAAATAAACTGGCCAATAAATGAGAATTTAGGGATTTTTTTTTCCCTCCAAGAACAATGGTTAATGCCATTTTCACAGCCTACTATATCTCTTATGTATCTAGTAGGTGTGATGCTGGGTGATTTTGCTTTAATAGGGAACATTAACTTAAAAGACTTAAACTTAAAAGAAAAAAAAAAGGAAAAAAACTCCAGTATTTCTGTTTTAATGAAAGAACTTGAATTATCTAAGGAAATAGAGGTCAGAGGAGGCCTAGTGGGTAAAAAAAGGAACAGTGAGGCTGGTTAGAACTGACAAAAATTCACACTCATGATTTGACCAGCTAAAGATGAATGGGCAAATTCTAGGAATCTGAAGACCCAGATGTTCTAATTTGTAAATGCAAAGTGACTTCTTTATCAGCCTTCTGGGGAAGTCTTCAGAGCTGGGAACCTGCTACTTTTGGTAACCTTGCTGTTCTGAACCTAGTGCTGTTCTCAGATGAAATTTCAGGAACTGGCAGCTGGAGCTTTCTGGGTAAGGGTTCCAGAAGTGGCCTAGTAACCAGCAGTAGGGGAATGTGGTTTAGCTGCCCCCAGTAATTGGCGCTCAATTTAAAAAGAATCAGTGGGGCGCCTGTATATTTCTTGGTTGCAGTTGATTGCGGTTGGCTTAGGCTGAGCTGTTTGGGAAATACGAGTTTTGCCTAGCGTGAGTCAGCACTGCCCTGGGTAAACTGCCTGCTCTGTTGCAATCTTGCTTACCAAAGATATGTCCCCAGGCGGCACCATTCACTTTGTCTGAAAGCCACTGCTGTTGGTTCCTGAGATGATCTCATCTGAACATGGCTCTAACAACCTCGGCAGCAGGAACTGGAGGCAGCTTGCTTTCTGCTGTGGCAATGTTTTGAAACAGGCAAAACCAGGTAACCCCAGATTGTTTTCTCTTAATTTCATTAGCTAGACTGAACTGGGGTAGAAACAGGGAAAATGCTTATTCTTCAAAAGTGAGTCAGTGCCATATCAATTTGAGTATCTTAAAGTCAGTACTTCAACTCTTGGAAGCAGTGCTTAAGGGGAAACATTTCATTTCATTTGGAATTCGGATGTGACTTTAGACCTAATTAGGCCATTTATTATATAAACCTTAGAGAAGTCAAACATGTTAGTATTGCAGCTTTATCCATCTTTTACTCCTGCATTTTGTTGTCTGTTCTTTTTCTGTCTTGAGAAACAATATCAAACTAAATTTGTTAAAGGAAGAGAGTGGTGAACGCATTTGCTTGTCTATGTAATAATTGTTAATATTGAACTGTAGATAACTGTCTTACCAGCAAATTTGTTCCCATATTCTTTTCTAAATATTATGAAGAACCCCCTCCCTACCTCAATCCCTAATTCTGTTCAGGCTACTCTTGTCTCCTTGCTCTTCACCATTAGATTTTTAAACTCTTCAGCCTTATTTCTAGGTAGTCACATCCCCTCAAGGTATGCTTATGCTTCTCACAGTCACCCCGATGGTCTATGCTGTCTTTCACCTTGGGCCTTTGGACACGTGCCTTCTCTGGAACACCCTACCCTAAGTTAACCTGGGCAACTCATTTTAGCCTAGAGGTCACTTCTTCCACAAAGCCTCTTCTTACTTTTTTGTTTTTTTTAAAGATTTTATTTATTTATTCATCTACCCCCCCCTTGCTGCTTGTGCTTGCTGGGCCAGCTAACCACACCGTGCGGGCGGGCCTGCCCCCACCAGGAGGCCCGGGGAACCGAACCCGGGGCCTCCCACATGGTAAACGGGAGCCCCACTGATTGAGCCACAGCCGCTTCCCAAGCCTCTTCTTACTTACCAAGATAGGAGTACCCAGGAGAACTCTGTATTTATGGCAGTCAGAAGGGTATATTGAAAATCAGGGTCTGTTTTGTTAGAATCACATCAGTGATACTTGGCACATAGAAGGCTTTCAATAAGTAGAATGAAGACAAGCCTAATCTGTATTTGCTCAGCTCTGTTCCTCTCATCACCCATTTTTAAATTTGGCTTCTACCCTATTACCCTACTCATGCTCTCCTGGAGAGCATTAGTAATTTCCTAATTACCAGATCAATGTCCCAGTTGCAGCTGTAATCTTCTTAATCTGTCTAGCATTTAACTGTTGGACCATTCTTCCCCTCACCCCCTCAGCAACCCTCTTCTTTGTCTTTGTGGACATTCTTCCCTCTCCTGAGTTTCTTTCTATGTCATTTATTATTTCTCTTTTGACTAACTCATAAATATTGAGGTCCTCCATGGCTTTGCCTTGGATATCTTTTCACTCTTCCTCCACTCCCCTTCCAACAATGATCTCAAATATGTCTGTAATTTCAGCTGCCCTCAGTATGTTTTACTAGCCTAGGCGTTTCTCCCAAACTTCAGATACTTATTTCCAACTTGAAAGACCTGAAACCATCAGATTAACCAATGGAAATTAATTTGAAGACTTAAGGCTTGCTGAGATCTACTCCCAATCTGTATGAATATATGAAAATGTCACCTAACAGTTTAATAGTACTTTACAAAATTATTTCTTATTATCATCTTATTTGATGCCCACAATTATCCTGTGTTGGATATCCCCTTTTATCTCTTTTCTAACCAGTTATGAAAGTATCTCTGGCATTGAAGAGCATACATTCAGGTAAGACTCATAAAAGAAGCCTTGTTCTTACACTACACTAACTGGTTTGTCTCTTTTTTTTCTTTTTTTTTGAAGTACTGGGGACCGGGGATTGAACCTGGGACCTTGTATGTAAGAAGCCAGCGCTCAACTACTGAGCCACGTTGGCTTCCCTGGGTTGTTTTTTTTGTTTGTTCTGCTTGTTTGTTTTTGCTTTTTCAGGTGGCACTGGGAACCGAACCCAGGACCTCCAATGTGCTCAACCGCTTGAGCCACATCCACTCCTGATTTGTCTCTTTTTACTTAAATATACCCTATCCATTTCTACAGAAAAGGTGCCTTTGCTCAATAGAAAAGTACTAATGATCTGGCTTTTATCATTGAAGTAGGAGGAGGAGGTATCCAGAGGCCCCCTGACCTGTGGAAAAGCCTTGATTGTGGTTAGAGATGTGGATTGAAATTAATGGTGCTCTTACTCCAACCTCTCAAGCTGCTCTATTTTACTTCAAATATCTAGAATTTGTTAAAACCTACTGTGGTAGTGGAGTATCAAACCAGGTTGTTGAGTGAAGAGAGTCTGCAGAAAATGGAGCAAGCTGAGTGCTAAGAGCAGAAAAGTTTTAATAGTAATTCTAGTAAGTGATAAGTGATTAAGTTTGTAGAGTACTTCGTAACTTTTGGGATACTAAAATACAATATTTGGGACAGTGGAATTTTATTTTAGAATGATGAATCATAAAGGCTAGGAAGTAATCTGTTAGGTACTGCCATATTGCATCCAATTTTGGTTTCCCATACTGAAAAGAAGATAATCAAAGATGATTAGAAGTTGAGAAAATAGTTCCTATCATGAAAAGTTAAAAAAAACAAAACAAACAAACAAACAAACAAAAAAAACAAGCACTTTCAGCCTAAAGAAAAAAACACTGAGGAATGGTTTATCATCTTCTAACCCAAGATGAGTTTTTGCTAGGGGAATTTTGATTAATTGTTCTTCATGCACTTCAAAGATTTATGAGGAAATGGGCTTAACTGGAAGGGGAGTGATTTTAATTAAATACAAGGAAGAGTTTCTTGATCATTAAAGTTGGGAAACATTTGAATGACTTCTAAAAAGACTGTTGAATTTCTGATTTCCTGTTATCTATTAGTGTGTAATGAACTATCCCAAACTTTTAGTTACTTTAAAATGACAACCATTTTATTGCTCAAGAGTCTGTGTATAAGGAATTCAGGGGAGGAAGACATTGATTGCTCTGCTCCAGGTAATGTTGACTGGGTTGGAGGCTCCAAGATGGGATATCTTAGTTTTCCTCCAAGAGGTCAGTCTCTTTCTTGGTCTTTCATCATTCATTAATATAGATTGGGTTTCTCAAGTTACAAGTCTAGCCCAGATTTGAAGGGAGGGAAAATGAACTCTACCTCTTGATGAGCAGAATGTCAAGGTCACCTTGCAAAAGGGTATGCAGGATGATTGGGACTCTTGCAGCCATTTTTGGAAACAGTTTGCCATACTGACCTTAGAGAATTTTGATGAGAGAATAATACATATTTTATTGAATGGATAGTTTGGACATGTGATTTACAAACTTGCTGCAAATCAGAGTTATCTGGTAAGTTTTTTTATAAGCATAGACTCTTAGGTACCAGCCATGTGAATTAGTATGTTCAGGGGAAATACATAGTTCTGAAGTGGAAAGCATGGACTGGTCATATATACATATTTTTTTTTAATTAAAATTTTTTATCCCCCCCCCCCTGCCTTTTGTGTGCTCTGGCAGTCTGTTCTCTTTGTCTGTTCATTCTTTCTAGGAGGCACTGGGAACCAAACTCGACACCTTCCATGTGGGAAGGAAGCGCCCAATGGCTCCGCTCCCTGGTCATATATTTTTACAAGATTAGAGGAACTGTTGACAAAAAGATGAAGTGTTTGGTTTTGAGTGTACTTGGTATGCTAAATTTGAGTTACAGATATCTAATAAGGATTTAGAAGTGTGGTACTGAACCGAAGGGTGATATTGATTGCAGATATTTATTTGGGAGTAACCTGACTGAAGACCATGGAATCTATCCATTTAAAAAATACTTATTGAGCCCCCACTATGTGCCAAACATCCAAATTGTAGAGAAGATGAGATGAAGTCTGATAAGGAGTCAGCCACGTGGAACAAGCTAAGGAAAGTATTCCTGGCAGGAAAACTTGTGTTCAGGCCTTAGAAGAATAAACAAGTTATTATTTTTGAAGAACTGAAAGGAGGCCACTGAGGGCTAGAATTGTGGTGAATGAGAGGGAGAGTGGTATGAAGTAAAGTGGGAGAGGCAGGCAGGAGCTCTGTCACAGGGGCCCTTTGGGGGCCATATTAGGAGTTTGGATTTTATTCAAAAGCATGGTGGGAATCTACTGCAGGTTTTTAAGCAGGAGAATAACGTGCAGGGATTTATTTTTTTTTAAAGGCTACTATATGGAGAATAAATTGGAAGGAGGCAAGAATGGCAAAGAGAAGACCAATGAGGCATTGCCTTAGTTCTGGAAAGAAAAAATGGCAGATAAGGCAGGGTATGGCAGTGACGTAGTAAAAATGGGATAGATGCAGGACATATTTAAAATGTAGACCAATAGACTTTACTAGGGAAGGAAAGGAAGAGGGAGAAGGACAGAAACCTAGGAGGAGGGGCCAGGGAAGGACAGGGAGAATGATTGGCTCTTGAGATCAAGGAGAGTCAAGCCACTCTACTTTCAGTGGATGCCAGTGGGGAAAAACGAGCCTGTAAGATTCAAGAGGGAACATGGATAGGTCATAGGTGTCTGGAGTTGCAGGGAAGTCATGAAGTTTGAGGACTTAGGAAAAAGCCATGCAAAATCAGAACATCATTGGTGACCTCAGAGAAAGGGCTTCCAGTAAAGTGAAGTGGAAAGAGTTAATGAATGTGTGATGGGGAACTGAAGGCAGAATACCACTTGCTTTCTTAAGAAAGCTGGGAAATGAAAAGAAAAGCAAAGGGCTAGCTTTACACAAACTTGCACAGAGAAGCATGTGTGTGAAGGTAGGTTTTTTTTGAAGGTAGGTTTTTAAAAACTAATGGACCAGTATTTATCAAGCAACCTACTGTAGGCCAGTCACTGTGCTAGGTGCTATACCAAGACTATTCTGATTTTTGTCTTTAAGCAGTTTGCCAAAGTGGATTTCTGAATCCTGGGAGTGCACAAGACTTTCCTTTGTGGACAGGAAGAGATTATTAGAACTAACTTTCTCTGTATTTTTAATCTTCCCCTTTGAAATTTCTTTTTAGTGTTATGTTTTAGATTGTACTCCTATTTGTATAAGAGTACATGTCTAGGGAAGCGGCTGTAGCTCAATCAGTAGGGCTCCCGTTTACCATATGGGAGGCCATATGAACCCTCACCAGGTTCCCGGGGCCTCCTGGTGAGGGCAGGCCCGCCCGCAGGGCGTGGTTGGCTGACCCAGCGAGCGCAAGCAGCAAGGGGGCGATAAATGAATAAATAAATAAAATCTTAAAAAAAAAAAAAAATGCAGACAAGAATGAGAGAAAAAAATTAAAAAAAAAAAAAAAAAGTACATGTCTAATTTGCAAGTGAATATAGATATATTGGCGATGTGATCATTTTTTCACTGATCAAAAATTGGAGACTCTTCTAGTCTAGTGAATGAGGGATGTTTGTTGAGATAGAAAAGAAGAGGCAGGGGGGTCGGATGTGGCTCAACTGGTTGGGTGTCCGTCTCCCATATGGAGTGAACCCGGGTTCGATCCCTGGGACCTCCCGGTAATAAAAAAAAAAAAAAAAAAAAGAAGAGGCAGAGAGAAAGATGGCAGATAAACATGTCGAGTACTTTACACATTGTTTTAAATTTCTTAAAAACTATGTGAAGTTATTTTCTCCATTTTGCAGATGAAGAAACTGGAAAATTTAACTTACTCATGGTCGCACAGCTAGTTAAAGTGGTAGAAATGGAATTTGAAACCAGGTCTGGATTTTTTTTTTTTTTTTTTTGGAAAGCCTTATCACCCCACTTACCCTTCTCTATCTTCATCTAGCTTGTGCTTAAAATGTTTCTTCATTCCTTAAGGAACATATTTACCCATTTTGTAGTTGAGGAATCTGAGGCATAGATGAAATGATTAGCATATGGCCACATATATTATATATATATATATATATATATATATATATATATATATATGGCAACTGCTGGCCTCTGATCCAGTGCCTTTTCCATTGGACCATTAACTGCTTCTCAAAACAAGTGGACGGAACCCAGATTGGATTGTTTCAGTAAAGTGGGTAAGGAGGAGTCTAGTTATCTGCCAAAGAAGGGTTAAAAGTGGGTAATTAGGGGTGGGGAGATTATGTAGACAAAGTCGAAAACATTAATAGTTCCCAGTTTTTGAGTACTTAGTTTGTTGCTAAGGATTTGTATGAATTACCTCATTTAGGCACCCTATTTTACAGAAAGGAAAATGAAGTTTAGGGAAGTTAAGCACCTTGATTGAGGTCACCCCGGAAGAAGTAGTTCTGAATGACCCCAGGTTTCATGCTCCCAAATCCTGCACAATACTGCTCTTTGGAAAGTTCCTAGGGAAGTATCAACTAGAGATGAATAAGCCCAGTGATGGCTCAGCTCCAGCTGTATGAATTTGTTGGGAATGAAGTCTTGGCTCTGGAGTAGAGAGATTGGGAGGGCAAGGGAGGAGAGGAAAAGCATGGAATAAAAGTTCAGTGATTCAGAAAGGAGCCTCAGTGTGGGTATGGAGGATTGCAATAGATCCTGTTAAGAAAAATTATTTTTGAAATTCATTTTTACCATAAATATTTACTGTGGTTCTGTTTAATGCAAGGTATAAGGAATGCAAAAATGAGTGAGATAGAATCTTTGACCTCTAGAACAGTAAAGGGGGAGATAGAGGAGATGAAATGCTTTACCATAGTGCATGATTTAAAGCTATGTGTGGAGGGTGGAGATGTGTGGGAAAGTATTACACAAATTGGCTTTGTGTAGATTGAGGGTACCATTAGGTAGGGCTGGGCTGGGGGATGCCATCTAGCATCTCAGGAAGATCCCTCAGGGTTTTGATGACTGTATTCCAAGATCTGGCTCTTTACTCTCAAAATGAATTTTGTTGAGTGGCTGGAAATGATCAATCTTTTGGAGACAGGATTTTATTCAGACTTCAGTGACTTTGCTCAGGATGGAATGCCAATTTATTATTTTTAGAGTGAGGGATTCCTTTCATAGTAACAGAATTCTGGATTTTGCTAGGATATTGCTTTTCAATATCAAGAGATCTGGGAAATCAAATTTAATAATATAAAATTTTCTTGGTGAGCATGGAATAATAATAAGGTTTGTGGGGGAGAGTAGTTATAGTCAAGCTAAGATTATTGATTGCTTTCTATATGTCAGGCATTACACTAAGTGCTTTGCATACATCAGGGCATTTAATTCTTCCTATGATCCTCCCTGCAAAGTAGGTTCAATTATCTTCTATTTATAAACGAGAAAACCTGGGCTCCTAGAGGTTAAGGTTAAGTCATCTGCCCAAGGCCATTTAGGTGATCAGAGGCTTAGCTCGGGTTTGAACCAAATCCAGAGGACTCTAGAGCTCATACCCCTAACTACTACTCTAAGCTGTCCCCATTTAAACTTCGTGTAATAACCTTGTCACACTGCACCTAGCTACAGTATTTTTCTGCCTTGCCAGTTCTGGTGTCAAAGTGCCCTCTATGTTTTTTTTTCTAGATTTTTCTATATTTCTTTATTGACCACACTTTGATGTTGGTTAAATTCTTTGTTTAAATATATGAATACTGTCAACCGAGCCTTTTTGTCCCTCAGCCGTGTTTTTTGTTTGGGAGATGTTGTGTCTCTCTGGAGGGTCTTTACATATCTGCGCACATTGATTTTTCTTTAATTTTATGAGTTAAGTTTAAGATTTTCCTTCAGCTCCTAACTGGATTTAAATCTTTCCTCCACTGGATTTAAATTCAGATTCCGAGGCTGATTTCAGAATCCCTAGTCTGACTCCAATCTAGCTTTCCACTTTAGCCATAGTCCAGCACTGACTTTCTGGGTCGCTAGCTGCTACTAATACCTTAATACATCTCTCCCTTCATGCCCACCTATGTCTCAAATAAATCCCTTATTCACTGTACCTGTATGTCCTAGAGTTCCTGCTTGGGTGCCCTTGTTTTTGCTGTACATTCAGCTAGGAATGCGATTCTTACTATGAAGATCCCTCATTGGAAGTAATCATTTCCTCCGAGTCTCTAGCAGGGGATTCTCTTTTATGTCTCTTTTATGGCATAATACACTTTCTGTCACACATTTCAGTTGTTTATATACATGCCTTTATCTCTCCTACTATACCATAACCTCATTGAGCAGATCTGTCTGGTTGACCTTTGTATCTCCTCCAGAACCTGGTTCAGTTCACTGCACATTGTAGGCTTTCTTTTTTTTTTTTTTTAAAGATTTTATTTATTTATTCATTTGTCCCCCCCTTGCTGCTTGCGCTCGCTGGGTCAGCTAACCACGCCCTGCGGGTGGGCTTGCCTTCACCAGGAGGCCCCGGGAAGCGAACCCGGGGCCTCCCATATGGTAAACAGGAGCCCTACTGATTGAGCCACAGCCGCTTCCCCATAGTAGGCTTTCAATAACTGTTGAATGAATGAATGAATGAAAGAAAGGAATTTCAGGAATGAAAGGAATTTCAGATTGAAGCTTCTGCTCATTGGTTTAGTCCCACCCCCCATTGGCTTTTTTTTTTTTTTTTTTTCCCATTTCCTTTTCTTTTCTTATAAACTTGCTGTGTCTTCCCTTGCACTGACTCACAGAACTTGTCCTTTTTCTTACCCAGATTTCCCCTGATGCTTTCTCCATTAGCAGTCATTGTGTGGGAGTTCCACATGCTGCTGGTTAGATTTTCTCCATCCTTTTGTTGGTCTTTTCTCTCCATGAATCATATGACCAGCATGGAAACGGAGTGATGATTATATTGTAACTGAGGTTTTATTAACAAATAATTACAATTATTAAATCCTTATATAGATGCCTTTATATTATAAAAAAGCAAAAGGTTAATACTTTTTTTTTTTTTTTTTACCGGGAGGTCCCAGGGATCGAACCCGGGTCCCTCCATATGGGAGACGGACGCCCAACCAGTTGAGCCACATCCGACCCCAAGGTTAATACTTGAAATTGCTGAAGCAGGCTAGAGTGGTCCCACCCCTGTTCATGGTTACTCTCCACCTCACCCTTGTGTATGCTTACTATTGTGATGGTAAGTCTAGATTGAACTCACTCTTATGTGTACTATTGGAATGGTAACTACTCCACCCACCTGTTTAATGTCTATTTGAAAGACCTTGTAACTGACCTTTGTTCTGTATACCCCTCTCCCAAAACCTTGTGACTGACCTTGGTTTGCTACTCCACTCTCATCCATCCTTTTCAGCCCCTTAATGTTTATTAATGAAGGAACCTGTGTTCAGCTCCACCCCAATCATTGGCACCCTGATGTTATAAAATACTAGAATTTCTGCAGATCAGGGGGCAGTTTTGGGCCATGAAGCCACTGTACTCAATTGCTTGCACAACCAATAAAACTCTTTCTCTCTCTGAAATTCTGGTGTCTCAAGAATTGGCTTTAAAGATGCAGCAGAAGAAAAGGACCCGCTTTTGCTTGGTATCGAGATCTTAATAAAAAGACTATGTGGAAGGAACAGCCTTTAAGATTTGTTAGTGTATTGCTGTCAAGTGGGAAACTTTCCATGTTTCAAGGCAAAGAGAAAAAAATCCTTGGGTACTTAGGAGGTAGATCAAGGCATATATTCACACTGTGGGATATGGGATGTTAGACATTGTATTTGACCAAAGAAATAATGCAGGAAGCCACAGAAGATTCTGCTAACCATTACTATTAAATCCTAGGATTTTTCTAACGCAGCTGGAGGAAATATTAGAGATTGGTGTAGTCGAACTCTCTGATTTTCCAGATGAGAAATTAGACCCAGGAAGACTAAATGACTTGCCCATAAAAACTGGGATATTCATTTCCCAGCATTTATTTGTAACACTGAATGTGATATGAGTCACCATCATCTCTTTGTAAGCAATGGAAGTCTTGCCTGAAGTGGAGGATTCAGGTCTCTAGAACTCCAGGCTTTTGCAGTGCTGCAAAGTAACCTCTTTCAGGTTGGTATATCACATTTGGTTCAGGGTGGTGTTCAGTCACTGGATCATTGATCACTTGGGGGGTGGTTCTGAAGTTGGGGTTACTGGATCCCTCTAGGTTCTTGGCTATGTTACATAAAAGAATTTAAGAAAGTTGGTTAAATTAGGTCAGTAAAAAGAGTTTATTGAGAAATGAGAGAAAAGAAGTATATACCCAAGATGTGGATGCAGCTCCTTCTGGAAAGAGAGAGTATTTGGGATAGGGGAATTGCCTTTATTAAAGCCATTATTCACTCCTCCCCTTTCCTAATGTTGGGGAAGGAGCCCTGACTGCTGTTCTGATTGGATTGCCCCCCCTCTTAGCTCTCAGGGGAACATTGATGAGGCTTTTTGTTTGGGGTTATCCAGGACCAAAGGGGAGGCCTGTTTGGAATTATCTGGGGCCTCCCTTGACCCTGGAAAGAGTTCCAAGTGGGATTTTTTGTCCAAGGTCTAGGTGGGGTCTTTCTGGCCTTATTCTCAATAGCAGCCTTCCCTCAGGAGGTTTCTGGGTGGGGTCTCACAGCAATGTTTTCTGCTGGGTTCCAGCTGTGACTTGTCTTTTCCTCTTTTTACTATACTAACCTGCCTCAGTTCTCTTCCTGGAATCTACTTAGTAGGTACTGGCCAACAGAAGAGCTGTTCCTCTTGCATTTGGAAAGGGACCAACATGTAACTATAAAAACATTGCCAATTTTTCTTGCTTTTTTCCCCAGCCCTCATATTCCAAGTTCTGTATCAGACTTAATTTTCTTATCTTAGCACTATTTGCGTTAAGTTTTTATTGCTTACTCTAGGTCAGATGTTAGTATGAAGCATGGGGAGTCCAGAAAGTGTCTTAGAGGCTCATGATTGTTTTTTTGGTTTCTGTAAGGCAAATCTTTTACTTGATTCATAGAATATATTTTATTGTCACTGAAATGCTGTTCAGTGAACCAGTTGCCAGGGCAGATATGAAAGGTTACATATTTGTCCAAGGTCTAACACTGTTGTTCAGGGAGCAGCAGTGTAAAGAGATCAGACAGCCCAAAACAGGAAGTCAAGTGAAACAGGATGTGCTTGTCTTTACTGTAACTTGTGTGCCTGTGTTTTGAAACTTGGTGTGGTTAAAAAGTCAAGACATAATGTTTGCATTTAGCTGAAGAAGTCTTCCCTTCAGGTTTGAAAAAAAGTTAATGTAACTGGTCTTTTACTGCCCTTGCCTTTATACATATGCATATCTTTCTTCTAGGGATCAGGTCATTCTTTCTTCCTGGTTCATGGTTTTTTCCTAGCTTAGACATCTTATTATATCCATATGGTTTATAAAATAAAACCACTGAATTGGCTGCTGATCTGTTGCCTTTGGTAGATGTGAGAGTCAATCCATGTTTGGCTACTTATTTTTAATAAACAATAGGAAATCTTAGCCTGTAATTCACCAGTCCTTTCAATTATACCCTCCCTTTGTTGGGATCCAAGATTTCTAGCACACCTTTTGAGTATTTCCTGAGCATGAGAGTTTACGAATTACCCTGGTAATTTTGCATATGTTTTTTTTTTTTAATTTTGCATATGTTTTTATTCTTGAATTAAAAATTTCCCTAAATATTGTAGGCTGGATCTAATTATAATTGCTGAATTGTTTCAGCTCTTGGCAAGTTTTTGGAGAATGGATTAAACAACTTGCTTGTGGTCACCCAGCTGGTAAACAGTCTCAGAACCCATATTCTCCAAAGTCCCTCCCATTCCTCACTGCTTCCCACTGTGAACTCCTGCTTTATTATGTTCATTAGGGGACTAGATCAGCTATAGGATCTAGTTGATCCTATAGTGGGCAGTAATCTTGGGATCTTTGTGAATTATTACAACCACTTGAGGTATTTTAGGACAGGTCTGTCTCAAACCATGAATTGATGAATATGGAGCAGGTAAAGGCCTGGATAATGTTTTTCAAATGTTTCTTATCCCTGCCATGCATTGCAAAGAAGATTGTTTAACCTTCCACATTGTAGTTCCAGGAGCTAGTGGGTAAAGTAGCAGTACATCCAAGTAAATGACCATGGTCCAGTGACTTTGCATGTGAAAGAAAATAGTGAGATATCAGCACGTGTCTTTCTCATGAATCTGTCAAGGGGTTTGAAGACAAGCTAGTTTGACTTTGTTGTGGGATATAGGCAAAGAGTAAAACCTGAAGAGACCAGGTCAAGCATCAGGGTTCATCAGAATATGGTAAGAATGCAAAGTTTTTCTTTGTGGCACTAGGCAACCTAGAAATCTCGATTTATTTTTGCTTCTTGAGATAGATACTGGACATACCGCATCCTGGCAGGAGCAGAAAATATTTCCAAAAGTTAGCATAATTTTCAGATGGAAATCAAACGTCAAACCAATGTAAAGGTCTATGGGAGGAAGAGGGTGGTTGGTCTGAATTCATCCTGGATTTATCAAAATCCCATCTGACTTAGTGCAGCACAAGCAGTTATGGTGCACCAAATGAGGGTCCGAGGCGTATATATCCTGTTTTTCTCTGAATTTGTTGAAGAGATGTTGAGGAACTCAAGGAGAAATTTTTAACTGGCTGTACTGAGGGAAAAGCGACAAACTAGCAATGCAGTACAAATGGAAAGAAATGTAATAACCTGAGGCTGCAAGAGAGAACTTCTGACCACTTTTGAGAGAAAGTCTAAAGGGATTTTAAAATTAAGAGCTGGTAGGAGGAGCCTGAAGTCTTTTAGTTCTCAGAGAGGTTGAAAAACCAGATTGAATCTGACTGAAGGTATTAGCATTAGCATGTCTAAAGAAAAAAAAAAAAAGCCAGTGGGTTAGAGCAGAAGAATTTTGTCTATTAAAGAATCTTAAAAAATATTTTCTTTAAATTGTTTATAGCCAGATTTTACTGAATGCCCATGATATGCCAGGCTCTGGGATAAACATTTGGCAAGAATTATTTAATTTTATCTTTTGCCATTTCAGTGTATCAGGTTTCATTGTTTTGAGGAAATTAAGGTTCAAAGGGGTTAAAAGACACCTCTAGTCTTTGTTCATGCCACACCACTGTTCGTTTGGCTGTAGTAACTTTTCTTCATTCCATTTTGGAAAGGTGAAATGCATCATTTTGGTCCTAAACAGAGAATTACTCTAAAGTGCTGCCTTTCCCCAGGGCATAGGAGTGGCCAGAAACCCTCTCACCCAGTTCCTGGCTTAGTAAATGTTTTTTTATCGTGGTTACCCTTTAGTCAGTCCCCATGATAATATCTTGTGGAAGTAACTTCTTCAGTTAGAAGGTCCAGAATAGCTTATCTGTTAAGTCCTGTTTCCTGCACTAGAGTGGGGGTGGGGGTGGGGGTATCAGAGTCTCTATATTTTTTATGGGCTTTGTCATCAGTTTTGATGGAAGGAGAATCCTATGGTAATTAAACTGCAGGCCATTTATTCCCTGTTTCAGCATTATTAGTAGACTTTACTCTGAACTGCTTTCTTTCCTGATTGACTTGCCCTTTGGGGCAAAATGCCTGGGTTGAAATTAAATGTGTAGGCTTTTCTGCTGCAGTGTTCAATCTGTCATCTCTCCTAAACACCACACTAAGAAGCAGCCATTTAATTGGTCAGACCTCAGGGGTGATATTTTGGCATACCTCCATTGGTTAGAATTACTTTTCGCTAAACCTCATAGCAGATGCTGAGGTCCCTCTGTAGATATTTGTCATAGACTAGTTGAAACCAGGGAGTTTCCAGGAACGTTTATAACTTGTGATTATTATGTATGTTTTTCAGTTGTTTACAACAGTTACCACTTCTGGAAAAGAGCTCATTTATTACTAGTGGGAAGTGAAACCTCTCTCCTTTTCCCCTTATTCATATTGTCATTTTAACACTTTCTGCTCCAAGACTTGTTGCTGTTCTGACAATTTTTTATATCCTTTTATTCCATGTTTCTCCTTCCTTCTGTCACCCAGCTTACCTCCTTCCATCTTGCTTGGGTTATGAGTGTGCTTTGCTTTGATAAGGTATGTCAGTAGCAACAGGCAAAGCCTGCGTGTCTTCTGGTAGAGGTCTGTCTCTTTGATTTCTAGCATTTCTTTTCTCTGTTGCTTTACTTCTCTATTTGTTGTTTTCTTTTTTTTTAAATTTATTTATTTCTCTCTCCCCTTGCCCCTCCCCTCCCTGTTGTTTTTTGTGCTCAGTGTCTGTACTCTGTGTATTCTTCTTTGTCTGCTTGTTTTCTCCTTAGGCAGCACTGGGAATTGATCCTGGGACCTTCCAGAGTGGGAGAGAGGCACTCAATCTCTTGCGCCACCTCAGCTCCCTGGTCTGCTATGTTTCTTATTGTCTCTCCTCTGTGTTTCTTTTTGTTGCGTCATCTTGCTGTGCCAGCTCTCTGTGTGGGCCAGTGCTCTGCGTGGGCCAGCACTTTTGTGTGGGCCAGCACTCCTGTGCGGGCCAGCTCTCGCTCAGGCCAGCTTGCCTTTCACCAGGAGGCCCCAAGAATCAAACCCTGGACCTCCTATATGGTAGACAGGAGCCCAATCTCTTGAGCCACATCCATTTCCCTGTTTTCATTTTTGTTTTCTTTGAAGTTCTCATTGCAGCACCGTTTCAAAACCAGAACCACCAGGAGACCATTGAAGCCTTCTGTGCTTTTTGATACAAGGAAGGAATGGAAGGGACTGTCTTGCTTATCTTTGACTCTCCCTTTCTGGTTTTCTACTGCTGTTATAATAACTGACAATTTTTAACATTTTCCTGTTAATTTAAGAAAGTAAATCCTATTACCATTCTTTTCTTGTTTTTTAAGTACTCTTAGCAGACACTTCTTCAGCATGTCTGAAGTAAAGCTTATTAGGCCTTTCCTTAAAGCTATTGCTGTGGTTATAGGTGTGTAAAACCCCAAATTTGCTAGTCATCCTGGAATCATGATTGTGGAGTTTTCAAACATGAGTTTGAGTCTTTTTATCTTATTTTTGAAAGCTCAATTGTTTTTATCATTAGTAATCAATAAATACATGGTGATCACACTGACCTAGCCCGAGGGCTGGGAATACAGCTGTGAAACAGGCTAATTCTTGTTTCATGTTTCACTCTCCATAACCTGACTAGGGGAGAAAAGTTTTTAGAAAATAATTATGCAAATTGTCAGGTAACTGATTAAATACAGTAGTGCTGGAATGGTCATACCTCTAGAATACAGTTCCATGTGATGCAGGGACCCGACCTATTTTTGATCCTCTTGGAACCCCTAGTGACTAGAAGAAGGCCTGGCAGAGATTACTAAATAGATAATCTCATGAATGAATGAAAGCTATTGGGTGGTGTACAAGATGCTATGAGAGTACCAATAGGTTCAGGAAAGTTTCCTTAAGGAAATAAATGATGCTTAAGGGAGTTAGGGTGGCACAGTGGTTCAGGCTGAGAGAATAGCTGAGGGAACTAAAAGCCAACATAAACTTGGCCTTTGAGGGACTAAAGGAATAGTAGAGTAGCTAGAACTAAGAAAGCAAGGAGGTTGAGGCTGAGAGCACTAAGGATTTACTTTCATTATTTTAAAATAATTATCTGGTGAAAATACTTATTAAAAGGAGGGTAATAGAACATTAGTTGTAGTTGAGACAACTAAGTAAAAAAAACAAAGAACAACAACAACAAAAACACCTCAGTTGGAATAAAGGTGGGCAAACTTAGAAACTGAAACACATCTTAAATATCACTCTTTAGGTTTATCTTTAGAAAGTTGGAGCTTTATAGCACCAGTATTCTTTAAGGAGTCATAAGCAGGAAATGCAGAATTTATTCTGCTTATGTAAATTCAAATTCTAGATTCCCAGGAATTTTTTTTTTAATCTTTACCTTTTACAAGGTGCTCAAGTGCTGAAAGGATAGCTTGGTAGGTTGTATCCATTTTTGGTGTTCTTAGAAGGTGGTGGTCTTAGAAGGTCCGACTTATTCTAAAACCAAAGAAAATATATTTGGAAACAGCTTTTTTTTTTTTTTTTTAAACTGTCTTTGAAAATTTCAGCCCTAAAACAAAATTCTTATGAAGGAACTATGCATTATCCATTACTCACATCCAAAAGACTGCCTTGGAGGATGGAAAATGTCTGTTGGGATTTAAAGCCTTTGGAAATGTTTCCCTCTGATATATTCCAGCCTTGTGAAATATCCCTCGTTTTTATCCAGCTTATTCACCACTTCAGCAGGGCTGTTTATTTTAATTCAGGCCTTGGGTTTTAAAGTTCTACCATAATCTAAGCACCTCTTAAAAAAAAAAAATATATATATATATATATATATATATATAATATTTTTGTAAGCAAATGCACATATATGCATATACAGTTATATATCATTTTACAAATATTGGTATATATTGTGAAAATTTTTATTTTTACCCACAATAAAAAATAAAAATAAGAATAAATAAATAAATAAATAAATAAATAAAGTTCTACCGTACACTTGTCTCCTCTGTGACTTAGGTGTTCTGAATTCTTTATTCTAAAATAAATATCTTAGAAATAATCTCAGTATCACAGAGAACATGCTTCATTGTCCAGCACCCAGCAAGTGTGAGATCAGTTGGTAATATGGTTTACTCTGTAGGCTGCTTACTTATAAATGCATCAGTTGCCCTACTTTATGCTCATTGTGTTGTCACCAGCATTTTAAATCTTTCCCAGTTAGGGTGGATACCTCAGGCAGGTTTACTGGAAAATTCCAATTGCAACTCAGATTCTGTTTTAAATTAAACAGTTTCAAGGGAGTTCAAATTTCTTGGCAGACTACCTTAATTTTAAAAGTAAGAAGCCTTCCAAGTTGAGAGATGGTTTTAAATTTCAGGTGAGTTCTCAAGACACAGGGGATTCTTTATTATGTGGGTGTTGTAATCAGCAGTGCCAAGGCCTCTGCCTCACCCAGTCCCTTGGGCAGTAGGAAACCTAGGCTTTGGGTGATCAAAGAGAGAGAGAGACAGAGAAACCTTGGGCTTTCCACCTGATAGACACTATTGAACATCTAAAGACTGTTGCCATTTTAGAATTGTAATTTATAGTTCTATGATTTGATGATAAGCTTTAAAATTTTGCTACTTATCAAATGCTTACTATAGATTAAGAGACTTGATGTTATTGTTTCTCATCCCTACCATTACCTTCCAGCAATTTTACAGATGAGAAGACAGGTTCAAAAAAGAGTAACCTCTCCAAAAAAGAGCATTAGCTACCCTTTGTTTTCTGTTTTTTACTTTCATTTTTTATTTTAACTTTTATAAAAGGATTTTTATTTCCCCAGCTTTTTATTTTGAAAATTTTCAGACCTACAGAAAAGTTGAAACAGTACAAGGAATGTCCATATATCCTTCACCTAGATTAACCAGTTGTTAACATTTTGCCCTATTTGCTTCATCTTTCCCTCTCTATATATCTATTTTTATTTTTTTTATTGTGCTAAAATATACATAACTTAAAATTTACCATTTTAACCAATCTTAAGTGTACAATTCAGTGGCATCAAGTACATTCACAACGTTGTGCAACCATTACCACTCTTTAGAACTTTTATAACTTTTTCATCATCTCAAATAGAAACTCTCTACTTATTATGCAGTAAGACCTTTCCCTTGCTTTCTGCTAACCTCTATTCTACTTTCTTTCTCTATGAATTTACGTATTCTAAATACTTCAAGCGGAATCATACTGTCCTTTTGTGTCTGGCTTGTTTCACTTTAGCATAGTGTTTTCAAGATTCATGTTGTAGCATGCAACAGAACTTTGATCCATCTTATGGCTGAATTATATTGTATATCTAGATAATGGATATTGCTTATCCATTCATGTGTTGATGGACACTTGGGTTGTTTCCACCTTTTGACTATTGTGAATAATGCTCCTGTGAACATTGGTGCACAGGTATCAGTGTGAGTCCTTGTTTTTAATTCTTTAGGGGTATATACCTAGGAATAGAATTGCTAGGTCATATGGTAATTCTATATTTAATTTTGTGAGGAATCGCCAAACTGTTTTCCACAGTTGCTGTAACATTTTACATTCTCACCAGCAATGCTTAAGGGTTCTTCACATCTTCACCAACATTTGTTATCTACCCCCACACACTATTTATTTATTTATTTATTTAGGAGGTACTGGGGATTGAACCTGGGACCTCATATGTGGGAGGCAGGCACTCAACCATGGAGCCATTGAGCTACATCTCCCAGAGAAAGAAAAAATTTTTTTTTTTAAGGAGGTACTGCGGATTGAACCCAGGACCTCCTACATGCAGAGCATGTACTCAACCACTTGGGCTACACCCAATCCTTTTAAAATTTAATTAAATCTGTCTTAGTGGGTATGGAGTGCTGTCTCATTATGATTTTGATTTACATTTCACTGATGGTTAATGAAGTTGAGCATCTTTTCAAGTGCTAATTGTTCATTTATATATCTTCTTTGGAGAAATGTCTATTCAAGTTCTTTGCCTGTTTTTAAAATTGGGTTGTTTCTTTGTTGAGTTGTTGGAGTTCTTTATATATTCCGCCTATTAACCCATAGATAGGTGATTGGCAAATGTTTTCTCCTATTCTGTGGGCTGTCTTTTCACTCCTTTGTGTGCTTTGATGCACAAACAGTTTTAAATTTTGATCAAATTATCAATTTTTTCTTTTGTTGCCTGTTCTTTTGGTATCATACTTAAATATCATTGCCAAAGCTGAGGTTATGAAGATTTCCCCCTATGTTTTCTTCTAAGAGTTTTATAGTTTTAGTCCTTAAATTTAGGTCTTTGATCCATTTTGAGTTAATTTTTGTATATGGTCTAAGGTAAGGGTCCAACTAAATTCTTTCACATATGGATACCAGCTTTCCCAGTTTTTGTTGAAAAGACTGTTCTTTCTCCATTGAATGGTCTTGGTACTCTTGTCGAAAATCAGTTGATCATATCTATGAGGGTTTATTTCTGCTATCCTTTTTTTTTTTTTTTTTTTTAAGATTTATTTATTTACTTTATCCATTTTAACCCCCCCTTTCCCCATTTGCTGTTTTTTGTGTCCATTCGCTGGGCAATTCTCTGTGTCTGTTTCCTGCCATCTCTTCTCATCCTCCTCCTCCAGTCTTCACCAGGATTCGATCCTGGAGACCTCCGATGTAGGAGAGGGGTGTTTTGCCACCTGTGCCACCTCGGTTCCTGGCTTTCGGAACATCTTGTCTTGTCTCTCCCCTGTGTCTCTCTCCTGTTACGTCATCATCTTGCTGCATGGCTCCCGGGGCTCACCGGCATACAGAGCCTGGCAGCTCATGCGCCTTCTCTCTCTCTCTATATATATATTTTTTTTTAATTTTACTGGGAGGTCCCGGAGGTTGAACCCATGTCCCTCCATACGGCAGACGGACGCCCAACCATTTGAGCCACATCCGCCCCCCTATCCTTTGTTTTGATAAAGGACTTTTCCTTTTTCATAGTCACTTTATGTCATCATAAATACTAATAGAATGTTATTGGTGCTAAAGAAAGGTAACTAGTATTAGCCTCATTGGCTTTATTGATAAAATACTGAATCTTCCACTGACCTCAGTCTGTGGGAGAAATAGATTGAAACCAAAAAACAAATATGATTACCGATTGTGATAGTTTCCGTGAATGAACTTAAAAAGGCAGTGAGAAAGAGGGACTGGGGAGAACTCCTAGATAAGGTGATGGGTAGACCCCTCTGAGGATAGGCTATTTGAGTTGGGACCTAAAGGATGAGAAGGACCAGTAGAGGCAGATAGGAGAACAAGTACAGAGACCCTGAGACAGAAAAGTCAGTATGGCTTGAAGTTTAGTGAATGATGAGGAAAGTAGAAAGTAGTCAGATGTAAACTGGAGAGGTGGGCAGGGGGCCAGCACATGCTAGATCTTTAACCATATAAGGAGTGGGATTTTTATTTTAATACTCAGTGGGAATCCATTAAAGAGCTTTGTGTGTGCATGCGTGTGGTGGGGGTGGGGTGGGAATGGGGGAGTGGGTAAGCTTTGTGGAGGAAGAATTGGAGAAGGGCAAGAATTGAATCTGGGAGACAGGAGGCTGTTCTTTCAGTCATTCAGAAGACATTGTAGACTCTGAAAATATATTAGAGCACAAAGTCCCTGCCCTTAGGGAATTTCTATCCTAATTAGGGGAGGCAGCTAACAAGTAAACAGATACTAAGCCTTATGTAGGAGATGAGAATGTCACCTTTAACTGAGGGTTGAATGACAAGAAGATGCCAAGCAAGGGAAGTTCAGGGGAGAACAGTCCAGGCAGAATGAACAAACAGCAATTCAAAGGGCCTAAAGAAGGAGGGAGGTAACAGCGGAGCGGATGTAGCTCAGGGTTGAGCAACTGCTTCCCTTGTATGAGGTCTGGGGTTCAATCCCCTGTACCTCCTAAAAAAGAAGGAAGTAAGAGTAGTAGATGAGTAAGAATGATAGACCATTGTGTGTGGGAGAGTGGGATGGGGTGGGGGTGGCCAGAGAGATGGAGGTATGAATTCATGAATCATCAGTCTAAAAACAAGATGGAGCGGATGGAGAAGGTGGCCCAAGACAACCTACGGATTCTCAACATTCAGAGAACAGAGTGAGGAAAAAGAGACAGCAGAGAGGCTTTGAGGAAGGAACCAAGGGTGCAGAGTTCTGAAAGCTAAGAGAGGGTAAAGGCAGGGAGTGTTTCAAGAAGTGGGTAATGGGGAAGTGGATGTGGCTCAAGCAATTGGGCTCCTGACTACCATATAGGAGGTTCAGGGTTTGATTCCCGGGGCCTCCTGGAAAAAGGCAAGCTGGCCCGCGTGGTGAGCTGTCCCGCACAGGAGTGCTGGTGCAGCAGGATGACGCAACAAAAAGAGACACAAAAGAGAGACAATAAGAGACATAGCAGACCAGGGAGCTGAGGTGGTGCAAGAGATTGAGTGCCTCTCTCCCACTCCAGAAGGTCTCAGGATCGGTTCCCAGTGCCACCTAAAGAGAAGACAAGCAGACACAGAAGAACACACAGAGAGCAGACAGCGAGCACAAAACAACGAGGGGAGGGGCGGGGAGAAATAAATAAATAAATCTTTAAAAAAAAAAAAAAAAAAAAAGAAGTGGGAAATGGTCAGTTCTGACCAGTGCTGTTGGGAGGTTGAGTAAGATGAAGATAGAGAAGTGTTCCGTTGGAGCTGGCCCCTTGGAATTCCTTGGTGACCTGGAAAAGCAGATATTTGATGTAGTGGTTGAATCAAGCTAAATTGGAGAAGATTGAAGAGTGTATTAGAGTTGAGGAAGTTAAAGTATTTGAAGAAATTTTGATGTAGAAGAGAGCAGAGAAAAGGAACATTACCAAGGAAGTGGTCAGAAGGGGAGGTTTTTGTTTTGTTTTGTTTTTTACAAATTACAAATATCCTAGATGCTTAAAAAAAAAAAAAAAACTAAAAATCATATTTAAGTATAACTAGAGAATAGCACAAATTGTATATGTACAGTTTGGTGAATTTTTACAACGTTAACATATCTATGTAACAGGCACCACATCAAGAAATAGAATGTTACCAGAAGCTCCTTTGAACCCCCTTCTATCTACTGTCTTACTCCCAAGGGCAACTACTATCCTGATTTCTAATAACCATAGATTAGTTTGCCTGTTTTTGAGCTTAATACATATTAAATCATTTTGTATGTATTCATTTGTATCTGTCTTCTTTTTGTCAACACTATGTTTATGAGATTTGTTCATACTGCTGTATGTATCGGTAGTTTATTCTTATGCTATATGAACTCTGTAATTGATTTCTCTTTTCTACTGTTGATGGGCATTTGGATGTTTCCAGTTTGGGGCTATTGCAAACAATAGAGCTACCATGGATATTTTTGTACACTTCTTTTGGTGAATGTATTTCTGTTGGGTATATACCTGAAAGTGGAATTGCAAGGCCATGGGAGATATTTTGGTTTTAGTAGATATTAAACAGTTTTCCAAATTGGTTGTACCAATTTATACTCCCACCAGCAATGTGGTTAAAGTTCCATTTACTGTACATCCAAGTTCCAATTGCTCTACATCCTTACCAATGCTTGGTAGCATCTGCCTTTTTTTTTTCATTTTAGCCCAGTGGATGTTTGGTGGCCACACATGGTAGTTGTACTTTTACTTCTCTTATGAGAAGGAAGGGTTTTGAAAATCTGGGAGACTTGGAGCATGCCTGCTGGTGGGAAAGTTCCAGTGGAGATGGAGAGCAAGAGCCCAGATGGGCTACAAAATACGAAGAATGATTTTTTGATAGAGTTACAAATAGTTCTCTTGTAGTGTTCAGAGGATAAGCTTTAGGGTCAAAGTGACTAAGGTTCAAATCCTGATTTTGCTACTCTGTAGCTGTAACCTTTAGCAAGTTACTTAATACCTCTGAACCTTAATTTTCCCACCTGAAAATGGGAAGGACAGATCTACTTTGCAGACATTTTGAGGATCATATGAGATAACACTAGGTAAAACATGTAGCTCAGTGCCTGGCAGTTAAGAAGCATTCTCATAGTAGAGAATTGTTACTTTCTTCTTTACTTCTCAAAATATGTAATGACTTACCAATTATTTCACAGAGGCTTAGCTAAGCCATAGTGATAGGCTTTTCACAGCATTTTGCAATTGTACTTTAATTGCTTTTTAAGGATAATATACAAGCTGAAGCTAAGCCCATTCTGTATTAATGATCCTTAACATGGGGTACTTTTCTTTTTGCACTTAAAGCATAGATGCTTTTAGCCATTCCAGGAATACATTAGTGACAGTAGGCAAACCATCCTCAATAAACTGGAGATGATTTTGTAAGGCTTGCCAGCCAGCCATTTTCTGATTTGCCATGTCAGAAAGGTACTTTTTGAGGTTTGGGAGCATTTTAATTTGATTTTTTTTTCTTGTTTTTAAATTTTTTTAAAATTTTGTTGCTTTTAATTTGATATTTTAAAAAGATTTTGTGAAGTCTTGTACTGATTTTACCATAAGTGTGTTAATTCCAGGGTGTAGCTGTTTCTGCATCTGTGTAAAGCCTGTTGTAGAAGTGCCTTGGCACATAGAGCAGTGAATTAAAATCAGTATAGACTAGAAGAGAACCATGGGGACTTTAGTTTTGCTGTTGTTGTTGTTTTTTTAGGAGATACTGGAGATGGAACCTGGGACCTTGTATGTAGGAAGCAGGTGCTCGACTACTTGAGCTACATCAGCTCTCCAAGGGGGCTTCAGTTTTCAGTAGTTTGCAAGGTGGTTTTGAGTTGCATTACAAACGAGCACCAATTTTACTAGGACACTGACATTTTGACCACCCCCTCCCCTGCCAAGGGAAAGCCCATGACAGCCACTGATCCACTTACTATTATTTGCTTTAGGCAGGTGAACTAGTGGAAAAGTTTTAGTTTTAAAATTAGCTATGATTCTAGGACTTAATAGGGAAGAACTCTCATCATCTACTCTATTTCCTTCAAATATGACTGCCCAACCCACCTGGAATAGGTAATTTTATTTTAACCTGCTACTAACATCATTATTTTCCTGTTCAGCAGGGCTTAGTCTACCAAGAAATACCAGCATACCTTCAAGCTGACAAAATCTTATGGCAAAGAGTCATTCTTGCGTTTTACCAAAGGGTCTTCCACAAGGAATAATGCATTTTCTTGTTCACCCCACCTCTACATTGCCCATCTCTCAAAACTCAGTAGGAGGGGAGCAGATGTGGCTCAAGCTGCTTCCCACATGGGAGGTCCTGGGTTCTGTTCTAGTGCCTCCTAAAAACAAAACAAAACAAAACAAACAAACAACAAGCAAACAAATGGAAAAACCAACTCAAGGGAGCTGATGTGGTTCAGTGGTTGAGCACCAGCTTCCCACTTACGAGGTTGGGTCCCAGATTCAGTCCCTGGCCTCGGTACCTCAAAAACAAATAAACAAACTAATAAAAAACCTCAGTAGAAGAGAGCTGTCAGAGACTGTATTTGAGGATTAAATCGCCAAGTCCATCTTTTCTGAAGAGGGTGAGGGGAATTTGAGAAATTTTTAAGCCCTCTGTGGAGATTTATAACAATTATCTTTCAAATTCAGGAGGTTCTCAGATCAGAGAATAAAGTTTTTCAGAGTTGTCAGCCAAAGGGAGAACTCTTTACTTCCTCCACATCTGGTTCCACTCTTAGTCCTTTAGTAACATAATCAGATGCTACACGTGTTGTATCTGTATGTTTAGGGCTGAGGGATAAAAAATATATATAAGTATGGTATGGCTAAAATTACAAACTCTTTTTTCTTTGCCCTCTGAAATAATTCTAAATGCCTTATTTCAATTTAGTGCTTTCAGTTTGGCAAGAAATACTTTTAATTGACCACATTAGGAAATTATTCTTTTTGGTATTTAAGTATATGTCAAAAAGGGTAAAAGCATAGTCTGCTGAGTTTGATGAACCTGTTCTGTTAGACTGAGCAAGTCTCAGATATCTTAGTACTGGAAACTCTATTTCTACCCACCTCTTCTTTTCTGTATTCTTTCTCCACATGCACATATCCCCAGAATAAGACTTGGCTCTCCACCTAAACAAGGGGCTTATGGAATAACAGAATGGCAATTTAAAGCCTTCTCACAAAGCCAAGTCCTTCTTTTAAGAGTAGCCAAATACTTGAATACACTCATGACTTTTCTTTCAGAGACATTCAGAGGAGGCAGTTAAGGATAGAACCAAAGTTGAGAGACCAAAAATAGGGCCCAGGAATATGAATTCTCTTGACTCCCAGCCAAAGAAGAGCTTTCTTAGATCTTGTATCAATGTGGTCAAGTTGAGCTATAGTGTCTTTTTTTTTTTTTTTTTTAAAATTTTTTTTTTTTTTTTTTTTCCCTTCCCCCCCCCCCCCAATTTTTGCTGTTTTTGTGTCATTTGCTGGGCAATTCTCTGTGTCTGTTTCCTGCCCTCTCTTCTCATCCTTCTCTTCCTGTCTTCACCGGGATTCAATCCTGGGAACCTCCGATGCAGGAGAGAGGCGTTCTGCCACCTGCACCACCTTAGTTCCTGTTTTTTTGGTGCATCTCATCTTGGCTCTCCCTTGTGTCACTCTCCTGTTACATCATTATCTTGCTGCCTGGCTTGACAGGGCCTGGCATGTCCGCACTCGGGGCCTGGCAGCCCGCGCGCCTTCGATATTTTTCTTTTATTTTACCAGGAGGTCCTAGGGATCAAACCCATATGGGAGAAGGATGCCCAACCATTTGTGCCACATCCGCCCCCGACCTATAGTGTCTTACTGCCTATCTGCCACCCCTGCAGCAGGACCATGTCAAAATCTCTTGGTGTCCCCAGTGCCCAGCATACAGCTGGTGCTTCCTATGTGCTTGTTTAAACACATGAATTTAAACAGAGCTTACTTTGACCAGCTTTCCACTTTTTCATGTGTCTTACTAAGTAGGTCTAACCCACTTTGTGGCAAAGTCTTTACCTTGAGAAAATGTACAGTATACAAATTTCTTGGGAGGCGGCTGTGGCTCAATCAGTGGGGCTCCCGTTTGCCATATGGGAGGCCCCGGGTTCGGTTCCCGGGGCCTCCTGGTGAAGGCAAGCCCGCCCGCGTGGCGTGGTTAGCTGACCCAGCGAGCACAAGCAGCAAGGGGGGAGAAATGAATAAATAAATAAAATCTTTAAAAAAAAAAAAAAAATTTCTTGTGTGGAAGACAGGTTTATTTTCTTATTGTGGTTAAACCCATCCCCCCTTTCCTTTTTGTTGCTTCTTTCACCTTTCTGTTGCAAATGCTATACACTTATCATTGGTTACCTCTACCTTCACCTCTACTCCATTCTGATGAAAGAGGTGACCTTTCTCCTGTCCAGACTATTACACGTCCCTAATCTGGTCTCTTGACTACTTTTCTTTCTACTTCTGACCCTTATTCCATCATATATTGCCAGTTTCCCTTGCTCTATAATCTCTTATTTATTTTAAGTTTTTAGAAGGTACCAAGGATTAAATCCAGGACCTCGTACATGAGAAGCAGGCGCTCAACCACTGAGCTACATCTGCTCCCCTCTATAATCTCTTTTAGTCTCCAAGGGTTTCCTCTACAGCCTGTAGATAGGTCTACATTTATCTTAGGGACCCTGGGTATCCTTCAGCTACTGCCTTTTCTCTTCCTTTCTCAGTCAAGCTTCTGGAAAGAGTAATTTGTCCTTGGAGTCTTGCAGTCCTCACTTCTCATTCATTTACTAACCTATGGTGATCAGCCAATTTCTTCCTAACCTGCTCTAGCAAAGACCACACTCATGTGTTCCTAAAATCAAGGCGAGTGGGCATTTTGCTTTCCTCATTATATTCAGCTCTCTGGGTCATTTGATAGTGTTGATAATTTCTTCTTGAAACTCAAAACATTCTTCCAGTTCTCCCACCTCTCTGAATATTCTTAGGGGTTCTCCCAGGCCCTCTTTTCTTTAGACCTAGACTATCTAATCATTCTTCCCCACTCTGCCTTTAAATACTTTCAGTAGGCTGGGAATACCCAGACCTTTATCTTTTTCCCAGACCATGCCCCCTGTGTTGTGTATCCATCACCCTGTCCTAGGGTACAAAAGTAAACTCATCATCATGGGGGTCGGATGTGGCTCAACTGGTTGGGTGTCCGTCTCCCATATGGAGGGACCTGGGTTCAATCCCCGGGACCTCCCGGTAAAAAAAAAAAAAAAGTAAACTCATCATCTCAACCCCATCCCTACCCCTTCCACACACAGACACCTGTCTCCTCCTGATAGTCTTATCCTAGATAATAATTGTTGCTGGTGTCTGGGTTTCTAGGTTCTTGGCTACGTTGCATAAAGGACTTTAAGGACACGCCATAAGGTAGGCAAGCAAATAAAGAGTTTATTGAGAAACGAGAAAAAGGGAAACTACACACCTGAGACATGGGTGGGGGCATGCTTAAGGGAGAGGCATGCACTGGGACCCTGGGGCAGGCTTTATTAAGGCCATTCTTTCCTCCCCCTTTTCCCCATGTTGAGGAGGGATCTGAGCTATTGGTGTTCTGATTGGTTGCCTTTCTGCCTTTCTATTGGCTTACACTATAGGCCTCTCAGGTTGCACCTGTTAGCTTTCAGGGAACCAATGGAGTTATCCCGGGATTTTTCTGAGCCCAAGAGTTTCAAACAGGGCCTCCTGACCAGGTTCTTGGCGGGCTTTTCGGCTGTGACAGTTATGACTTTGTTTTTGAACAGCTGCCTTCCCTCAGGGGGTTTCCAGGCGGGGTCTCACGGCCATGTTCTTTGCAGTGCTCTCAGCTGTGATGGTTACGGCTTTTTTCTGACCATCTGCCTTCCCTCATTTCCTATACTAACCTGCCTCAATAGTCTCACTGTCTATCCTGTTATCTAACTCAGAGACCCTGGGATTTATCC
>JAKSZT010054055.1:18163655-18239750 GCA_026826555.1 Tolypeutes matacus
CCCGTTGACCATATGGGGGGCCCTGGGTTCGGTTCCCGGGGCCTCCTGGTGGGGGCAGGCCCGCCCGCACGGCGTGGTTGGCTGACCCAGCGGGCGCGAGCAGCAGGGGGGGGATAGATGAATAAATAAATAAAATCTTTAAAAAAAAAAAAATCTGTCTGCCCTTTTCCCTTATATGCCCATATCTTCATATCTTACCTATTCTATTTCAGCATTTTCCTACTTTCAATCCACCCCTTCTTGCTCTGTTCTCCATACTGCTTCTACTCATAAGTGCCCATTCTAAAATGCAAAACAGGTCATGAAGCCTGCCTGCTTAAAATCCTCTAATTGTGTCCCAATACCTGTACGATAAAGTCTAGATTCCTTACCATGGAATACAGGGTCCTTCACAGTTCTTTGTGTACCGTGTTGTACCCTCATCCATCACTGCCCTTCCCCCTACCCAACCACACATTTTATAGTCTCTCTAATGCCATGGAACATTCTGTTTATTTTTCTTGAAAACTCCTTCTACTTTTGGCTTTCTGGTAAATTTCCACTTACCTCCACATCAAGATATGTGTGGTACTTCATTTGAGCCTCCCATCATTGGCCAGCTCTCTAGAGCTGATTATTTCCACCTTTGTAGCCACCTATACATTGTGCAAATCTCTGTTAAAGCATTGAGCACCCTGAAATTTCCATATTTGGTTTTATATTTCTAGTTCCTCTAAACCATGAACTCCTTGAGGGTAAGTGCTCTACCTTACTCACCTAGTACTGGGGACAGCAAGGCATTGGCTTCAGTGTAGGTTTTATGCATGCATGCATGATTGAGTAGAGATTTTAACAGTACTTAGTGAATAAGCAATAGCCTTATCCCTTCTCTGACAGAATACTGTAGTTCAGAAAGCCAAATGTTAATTGTGGTGAAATCTCTAGGTTTACTTTTTACCTGTACCTTCTCAGAAAAATTGTAGTTAAAGGCATTGCTATAATGATGATAACCACAACTGTTATTTAGTCTTTGTGGCCTGCAGAGTGACCAGATGAGGAAAATGAGGCACAGACAGGGTTTGACTTGTCAGAGGTAACACAGCCCATAAATAGTAGAAAAGGGTCTGGGACCCAGGCCTTCTGATCCCAAGCCCCATTTTCTTTATATGATTATACACTGTCTCAGGTGCTTTGATCAACGTGTGGTTTAAAGAATTAAAATCATCTTTCAGAGGGCTCCTGTTCTTCTGTTGTCTCCAATCTGTTGCCACCAAAGAACTCGTGTATTTAACTGCTGTTTATTTTATTATTCCATGTGAACCATTAATTGCAAGTAAGGCAGATTAAGTCCCTGTCTTCTGGGAACTTAGACTGTTCAGACAAGTAATATTGAGTCAGAGAGAAATGTTTTAGACATGCAGAAAATTTAAAGAATATGTGGTTTTCAAGATTTAAATATTGAATATGATTCATTCATTCAGCAGTTCTATCGAGCCACCTTTCTACCAGGTACTGTAAGACTATCATGGGCCCTGTTCTCAGGGGGTTCACAGGCAAGTGGGGGAGACTCCTACAAAGTGAATGAATTCTATCACAGGTATATTAGAGGCAATGTTGGAAATCAGCAAAGGCCTGGAGAAGTCAGGAAACCTAAGGTTAGAAACTGTGTGACCAAGGGAAGTAATTTCCTCTTACTGGGTCTCATTCTTTTTCTCTAGAAGATGACCGAGATTGGGTCATGTGGCTTCTTAGTTCCTTCCAGCTCTCCATGTCTTTGAACTATGAAAGTGCCTTTGTTAGAATAGTGAGTCAGGAGACAGAGCAGAAAGTACCATTCTTTTGTGTGAACTGATTATCAAATAATAATACTAAATGTTTCATTTATTATCTCTGAAAGCAAAGAGCTCAGGCTCAGAATGTCCCATGCTGACTACCTTGGTCTACTGAGAAAAAAACAAACAAACACTCCGACTTTGTCACAGCAATTTTTGGCATTTTAGTGGATCCTCTTACAATCTTTAGGTTATTGTGAGATATAGGGATTGAATCTTTTGTTCTGTGATCTGTGTTTGATATATAAAATGGGAATGATAATCCAAAACTTCTTAATAAACCTGCAGAGGCACTGATTCAGGAAGGAAGCAAACATTTATTGAGCATCTGCTATGTGCCAGAGACTACTAGGGTATAGACATGAATAAGAAGTAGTCCCTATGTTCAAGGAATTTATGGTTTCGAGGTAGAAAACAATAGGATAAGCAGATCTGTGCAAGAAACTGTTATGGGTGTCACAATTGATGCTTATCTAGAATTAGGGGTACAAATATAAAAGTGGTTAGTTCTTCTGGCTGCTGGCAGGAGAAATCAAGGAGCAGCATGGTATGGGTGGGGGGGAATAGGTTTAGAGTCAGAAGACCTGGGATTGTAGACTCTTAGCTCTATATAGACTAGCTGTGTGACCTTCACTTTGAGCCTGGGTTACTACATCTATATAAAGGAAATATAATACCTCTTTCCCATGGTTAGTGTCAGTATAAAATTACACATGTCTGATGAATTTCTGTCTGAGCTCTAGGGGCTGGGCTCTGCTCATGAATAGAGTAGGTGTTTGGCCAATTATATTTGCTAAGGTAAGGAAACATTTTATTTGAAGTTAGATTTCAGATTAAACCCAACCATCAGTAGTCTCTCAAAGGCAGCATGCCAACTTGGCAGCCCATGTTGTGGCAGATTGGGTGCCTGTGCTCACCTCTTCTATGGAATAGTGACTGTTGGTGAGGAGGCGGTAGCAAGAAATCTGTGGCCCCCGAAAGAATGTTGCACACTGATTCAGGAAGCAGGTGTGGATTGAGTATCCTTGCCCACCTGTACCCTAGGGAATGGAAGGGGCAGAGGTTGTCTAAACTTTGACCTTTTCCCCCTTCTTTCTTGAGCCAGATTTTATCATGTGGGCAACCTGCTGCAACTGGTTCTGCTTGGATGGACAGCCTGAAGAGGCCCCTCCACCCCAGGGAGCCAGGACGCAAGCCTATTCCAACCCTGGGTACAGCTCCTTCCCTTCTCCAACAGGCTCTGAACCAAGCTGCAAGGCCTGTGGGGCCCACTTTGCGAACACGGCCAGGAAGGTGAGTGGTGCGTCCTCAACCTGCTGTGCTGCTATGACCTTGGCTGCTGACTTCCATGAATGTCTGTCTGCCTCTGCCTGTGCAATGCTGGTAACCCAGAACTATTCCATCTCAAAGCATTATTAAAGAGAAAAATTAACCAAGCAAAAGCAAATCATCTTAGCACTAGATTTAGAGCCAGGTAGACCTGAATTCAGATGTCAGCTTTATCACTTTGTGACTTAACCTCTCTGAGACTCAATTTCCCCATCTGTAAAATGGGGATAATAATAGTAACCATTTCAGTGTTGTGGTAAGAATACAATGAAATAAGCTACAAAGGGCGCTCAGAATGTAGTTTCTTTTATTAGCTGCCATCATAAAAGGCTTGACTGCAAAGCTAGCCTGTATCAACATGGGTTTTTTTTTTTTTTTTTTTTTTTACTGGGAGGTACCGTGGATCGAACCCTAGTCTCTCCATATGGTAGACGGACGCCGAACCTTTGAGCCACGTCCGTTTCCCTACATGTTTTTTTTTTTTTATTTAAAGTAATGTCAAGGTCACCGCAGATACATCAGGACCCTAACTGAGAGACCAAGATTGGAGCTTATTTACTGTAGCTGGTTTCACTTGAAATGTTTGGTTGCCATGCTTTCTAAGAGATTAGCTAGCTGGAAATGAAATTTTTGGTGGGGTAATTGTATGTGAGTGTGGGTCATCCCTTGTCAGTGCCCAGGAGGTAGCATGTTCTTGGCTGTCAAGCATGACTAGGGTAGAAAGTGAACCCTGAACTGGGTAAAGAACTTCTGCACTCTTTATTTTTCTGCAGAATGAGAGGTTTGCAGCCCAGAATGGGTAATGAGATGTGATGTTAACGTGGTGATAATGGGATAGTTGAAGGGAATAATAATTTTTAAGCATCTGCTGTATGCTAGAGACTCTTGTAAGCAATTTAGATTTTTTATTTCATTTAACCTTCACAATAATTCTAATATAGGTTTTATTTTTTTAAAAATTTATTTATTAACTTTATCCATTTTAACCCCCCCCTTCCCCATTTGCTGTTTTGTGTCCATTCACTGGACAATTCTCTGTATCTGTTTCCTGCCATCTCTTCTCATCCTCCTCCTCCAGTCTTCACCAGGATTCGATCCTGGAGACCTCTGATGTAGGAGAGAGGTGTTTTGCCACCTCTGCCACCTCGGTTCCTGGCTTTCAGAGCTTTTGGAGCATCTCGTCTTGTCTCTCCCCTGCATTTCTCTCCTGTTACGTCATCATCCCACTGCATGGCTCCCGGGGCCTGGCGGCTCACTGACACACAGAACCTGGCAGCCCATGTGCCTTCTATATATGTATTTTTATTTTACTGGAGGTCCCAGGGATCGAACCCAGGTCCCTCAAAATGGCAGACGGATGCCCAACCATTTGAGCCACATCCTCCCCCCCAATATAGGTTTTAGAATCCCCAAACTCCCATTTTACATATGTGAAACTAAGGCTTAGGGTTTAAAACGAAAAAAGAAAACTAGGTGTCAAGTTCCTGACAAAGAACATAATCGATATTAAAATACTCGTTCTTGGGGAGTAGATGTAGTTCACGTGGTTGAGTGCCTGCTTCCCATGTACCGGTCCCATGTTCGATCCTCAGTACCTTTTAAAAATAAACGAAAAAACCAGCTCTCTTTGGGGAGTGGATGTAGCTTAGTGGTTGAGCACCTGCTTCCCATGTATAAGGTATTTTAAATAAATAAATAAATAAATAAATAAATAGATAAATAACTCATTCTTATTTCTATGCTGAAGTAGCAACACCAAGACCTCATATTTAGTAAATGGCAGCGCCGTGATTCAAACCCAGGTCTTTGACTCCAAAGCTACCACTCAGAAGACACTTGGCACATCAGAGTTTCTGCATTTTGAAATATTGACCATGCATCCTTTTGTACCTGTAAATTGAAAGAGGATTGGCATTTTGCCATGTGTAGTGCAGCAAAGGTAGGCAGGTAGTCGAACTTTGTTGTGATTTGCTTGGCTACTTCAGTCACTGTGAGAAGTAAACCAGAGGGATTGCTTTAGGTGAGCAGAGAGCTGTGGCTGAGGATGGGTCATGTGAGACTGAAATGGAGAGAAGCAGCTCAATGCCACATGGCTTCAGCCTTCTCTGGGATAGAGAGTGTGGAATGGAGTTCAGGATATGAGATGAGATGGAAGGAGGGCTATTGGGTACTTGTTGCATGTCAGGCACTGTGCTTGGCACTTCATATGTGTAGGCTCATTGTCACTTTACCACAACCTATGATGTATGTCCTATTATTCCCATTTTACAGATGAAAACATTGTTCTTCTTATCTAAGGCAATAGTTTCAAGGACTCCTCAGGTCCATCAAAGTTCTGTTGGGCAGCCAGAGACTTTGCTGTTTCATTATTTTACTTGGAAAAATGCTAGAAACAACTGCTGGAGAAGTGGCAAAGTAATTGGCAAAAAGGGAATAGAAAGACCCTTGTTTAAATCAGGCAGCATGAATTTGCTACAGGTTTGTTTGAACCTTTTTTTTTTTTTTTTTTTTTTTTTTTTTAATGTCAGCTATACTCTATGGAGTGGAAATAGGGAAAAAGGAAAGAGGACAAAGATGGTGACTCAGGCTTGGGGATTGGTATGTCAAACATGATGAAAATTTGAGGAAACCAAGGGATCTAGAGGGTTCTTGACATTTCTCAACCAGAAAAGAGAATGTGAATGAGTGAGGAAATCACCCTCAAAGAAAGGAGAATGATAGGTAAAGATGGGAAGATGCTTTATTTTTCTTTGTGTTAGTTATCACCAACTGACATAAAAATTATTTGTTTATTGCCTGTTTCCCAGACGGTACATAGGAACAAAGTCAGTATTGTTCACAATTTATCCTCAGTACCTAAAACAGTGATTGATACATAGTAAATGGGCCATAAAACTTTTTAAATGAATGAATGAATGGACAAATGAAGTTAAGAACAATTTGAAAAAAGAGGAAGTAGGCCTGAGACTTTCAGTTTTCATTACTTCATGGTTGACAATTCTGTGCTGCAGATTTTTACTGAGAGTTCAATTCTGTATTAGCAGAGTTGCTCATAGCCAGAGCTTTGGGGACATAGAAGTGAGTCACAGGCCTTACCCTTAGGGAACTTACTGTCTAATTAAGAAGACCCACATTTACAAGAAACTAATAGCAGCAGGGTGCATAAGTTAAGTACTAGGGACCCAAGCATTGTTGGTAAATTGAGGCACAAGATGAGAATTCTAGTTGCATCAAGGAAGGTTTTACTGATTTGCAAAGCAGTGGTTGAAATAAAGTCACCAGATATGGAGCAAGTTCATTGTGTATTTGGGAATTGAGAGCAACCTGGTTGGCCAGAGTGTAGGATAGTTGTGAAGTTAAGGTGGAAAAAAAGTTGGGATCAGGCAGTGAAGGGTTGTGACTGCCATGGTAAGGAGTTCGTGGCCAGCAGACAGGGAGCCATCAGAAAATGAACAAAGGAACAACATGCTTGGTCCTGTTTCGGGTAGCAGAGTTGACTTTATTGGGAGGGTGGTTTGATGGAGTGGGTAGAAATATCAGTTAGAAAGCTCTTGCATATCTAGTGAGAAGTTAATCAAAGTCTGATATAGGGTGGTGGCAATGGGACTGAAAATTGTAGCTACCATTTAATAACCAACTCTTTGTGCCAGATCTCTGAAGTAGTTGTTGTTATCCCATTTTGCAGATAAAAAATCTGAGACCCAGAGACACTAAGGCACTTAGCTTCTAAAGTATAGCAGGTAAACAGCAGAGCAGAATTTGATACAAGTTCCATTTGGTTCCTAAAGCTTGCTCTTTTTCCAGTATATCCCACTTTCTCCCAAATGAAGGTAGATTTAATGTAGGAAGAGAAAGTTGAGTTGAAAATGACAGGTTTTAGACCTGGGTGCCTTGGAGTATGGTGATGATGTAACTAAGGAACTTTTTTTATTCACTGGAAAATAGATGATTGAATATCTACCATGTGTCAGCCATTGCATGGGCTAGGGAGGCTGAAGGCAGCCATTCCTGCTTAGGAGGAAGCTTGCAGCCTGAGAGAAAGACAGGGGTAAATATACAACCATATGATAAGAGAAGAAGGCTTCTGTAGCAAGAAGAGCTTTTCTTTTTTTTTTTAAAGATTTATTTATTTACTTTATCCATTTTAAATGCCTCCTTCCCCATTTGCTGTTTTTTGTGTGTGTCCATTCGCTGGGCAATTCTCTGTGTCTATTTCCTGCCGTAGACCTCCGATGTAAGAGAGAAGTGTTCTGCCACCTGTGCCACCTCAGTTCCTGGGTTTTTTTATTTTTTTTATTTTTTATTTATTTATTTATTTATTTTTTAAGATTTTATTTATTTATTCATTTATCCCCCCCTTGCTGCATATGCACGCTGGGTCAGCTAACCACGCCGTGCGGGCGGGCTTGCCTTCACCAGGAGGCCCCGGGAACCGAACCCGGGGCCTCCCATATGGTAAACGGGAGCCCTACTGATTGAGCCACAGCCGCTTCCCTCAGTTCCTGGTTTTCAGAGCTTTCAGAGCATCTTGTCTTCTCTCTCTCTTGCGTCTCTCTCCTGTTACATCATCATCTTGCTGCATGGCTCCTGGGGAGCCTGGTGGCTCACTGGCACACAGAGCCTGGCAGCCCATGCGCCTTCTATATATATATATATTTTTATTTTACTGGGAGGTCCCGGGGATCGAACCCAGGTCCCTCCATATGGCAGATGGACGCCCAACCATTTGAGCCACATCTGTCCCCAAGAGCTTTTGTGGGGGGAAAATTTTCCAGTTTGGATGGTAAAAGATGGTTATTGGTACAATATTTTCTTGCCATGAAAGTATGTGTTTTGTGTAATTCACAGTGAGTTTTGTGAATATTAAGTACCTTTTCTACTATGTGAGAATTCTCCATTTGTAATTTCATGATTAAATGGAACAATGTCCTTCAAGGTTTGGTATTTAACAGACTTTTAAAATGTGTCTTCTAGAACTGATTGAATTGAAATGATTACATGGATCCTACTATCTTTTTCTGTTTTCCCATGATGGTCAGTGTTTTCTGAGTGCTCACTGGGTACAAAGCACAGATAACATTAAGGACTTTATAGAGAGAACATAAGTAAGATGTGTCCCTGGCCTCTTAGTGTTTGCAGTCTTTTTTTTTTTTTTTTTTGAACCGGCGGGAGGTCCCGGGGTTCAAACCCAGGTCCCTCCATATGGGAGACGGATGCTCAACCATTTGAGCCACATCTGTCCCCCTGTTTCCAGTCTTATACAGAAATGGCAGGCTCTGGTTTTACAACAAGCCAAATATCTCATCTATATTGATAATACCTAAATGTTATTTAGCAGTGACTCTAACAACTGTGGAGAGAGCTGGGAGCCCAGCCTCTTTAATTGGGCCAGTTTGAGGAGGAGGAAGAGTTTAGCTTGGGAACATGGAAGAGACATTCAAATCTTAGAGTGGAAAGAGAGCAGTGGTTCCTAGGTAATGGCACAAGCTCAGAGATGAGTCAAAGGGGAGAGGAAATAAAAGATGATTCTGTTAATTTTATGAGTACCCACCCTATGCTAAGGTTTTATATACATTATCTCACATAGTAAAATAGTCCTTTGAGGTAGGCTAACCATCCCAACTTTACTGGTGAGGAATCTGATGCTCTGGGAGGCTATCTGTTTTGAATAAGTTCCCTTAGCTAGAAAGTGGCCATTCAGGACTCAGTCCTAATTGTGTCATTTCTCAGGCTGCCCCTTTTCCTCCAGTGGGAGAGAGGAAGGAATGCCTATGGGAAGGATGAGGAGGTGGGGGGGCGGGTGGGGTAAGAAAGTGAGAAAGCACCAGGGAATATTGGTGGGGGTGGGGAGCAGTAGAAGGGAAGAGAAGGGCAGATTGGCAGAGAGGAGCAAGCAAAGCAACCCACGTGGCATCTTTGAGGGACCTCTGCCAGCTTTTTGATACTGGGTGTATGAGTGTACTCTTGGCATTTCTGTAGGCATGTTGCTTCCATTAATTCATCTTTCATGCTACTTTGTTACTCAGTTGGTTTGAACCATTTGGGAGAATTTATACATATTTCCTTTGCTTATTCTGCCCACATTTGTCAACAATCCTTTTTTCCTTTTCCTTTGTTCTCTTCTGCCTCTGCACACTGGGATTTTAGCCTCGAGTGTTATCATACTCCTTTAGGGTTTGTTTCAGAAACTGGCTTACTTCAGAGTTCCTGGTAAGCAGGAGGGTACATAGAAGTACAGTTGCTATCTTTGCATTCAGATCATGCATCCAATAAGCTACACAATTTGAGGAAAGAATCTGAGGGTTGTTTGGATCTGGCTGATTGAGCAATTCTAGGCTTTATAATTGTGTTAAGCTAGGTCTTGTCAAACTGCATTACTTAAGTAATGTTCCATGTCATGACCTACAGCTTTATGACACTAAAGGCTCTTCATTTCATTTCCTGATAGGAAAGCTTTAGATATGAGTGAACCTCACACACCCCAAAACATACATCTCCACCTGAGTGATTATTGGTCCCAGAATTGTTATGATGTTAATGCAGCTGCATGTCCTTTTTAGTCAGTCTCTGAACATTATTTTGTCTGATTATAATTGTGTAGAGAATAAGGGAGCTTGATATGTGTCCCTTTGCAATGCCTTCTAAGTCTTAATTGCCAAAATTGGATGGTTACTTTATGAAGACACTTGGACAAAAAATATAACTTTCTTAACTAAGCCGACTTTTATTCAACCCCATACAAGAGTGTCTGTGATCTTGACTATGAGAATCTATTGGGTATTCTTTTTTAGTTTGAACAGCTTTTAGGCTTTCTCAATTTATAAAAGAGGGAGCAGAAATATTTAGGTTTAATATTTAAGTCACCACAGAATGAAAAGTTTTTATTTTATTTAAAGGATTAGTGAGAGTGCCTTCCACAGGACAATCTCAGTGTGCCTGGGAATTGTCTTTCCTGTGTGTGACTCGCTTTTGGCTGGAACAGAGCTCAGCTAGATGTCACTGTGCTTGCTCAGCCTGCGAGGCAAGAGGCCGAGAAATTTGCTTCCTGTGGGTTGAACAAGTCTTGTATTGCATGTGATTGTGTGAGTAGCTGCTGCTAGGCAGTACCAGCTTGCATGTCATATGCTTTACTTACCCATTCTGAGACACACTGTACTTTCACAAATGAGAGCACCCTAATGTCCAGAGGCCCTCCAATAGCTGTCTAAATATTCATGTTAGATGTCGTCTTATGCACCACTGAATGCTCATGCTCTGAGTAGGCTTCCTTGTAGTGCGGGAGCCTCAGTGGGTAGGGCACTAGATTGGGAGTTTGGAGATGGAAAGCCAGGCCTTTGAGTTGGTACTACTGGAGGCTTGAATGGGACTGAGTTTGTCAGGTAACATGTCCTGGTGGAAAGCACCTGCTTGTGGGCATTAGACTCAGACCTTGAGTTTGAATCCTAGCTCTGCTGCTTACTGCCTGACCTGGAAAATGATACCTAATATTTCTAAGCCTCAGTTGCTTGTCTATGAAACAGGGAAGAACACTGATACCTACTTTGTAGGGTTGCTTTGAGATGTAAATAAGCTAGGTGTAGCTCTAGCAGCTATAGAGTCTGAATTTAATTAATATAACATTAATAGTAACAACCACCACCATTATATAACCTCTATGTGTTTGCTTTCTTGTCTCAGCAATAAAGCTGAAAAAATCATAGTTTAGGATCAGAAAGCAGGATTTGAATCCCGACTCTCACCATTAACTAGTATTTCCTAGCAATACTAATAAAAGCAGTTACATTTATTGAGGACTTATAATGTGTCAGGCCAAATGCATTATCTCTTTAATTTTCACAATAACCCTATGGGGTAGATACTATTGCCATTCCCATTTTACAGATGAAGAAATTGAGAGTCAGAGAGGCTAAGTTACATGCCCAAGGTGACACTACAAAAAAGCTGGGAGGAAGACTTAATTTAAATACAGGGCTTTCTGATTCTAAACCTAGTGGTCTTAATAGCCTCAGTTTTGTCATCAGTAAAATGAAGACAATAAATATAGACCTTGAATGAAGTAATAAATGTAAATGCAAAGCACCCTCATCATGGATACATAGCTGCTACATACAGGTGGTATGCCACCTCTAAGTGGTTTTGAACCTGAAATCTGCCAAGTGGCTTGTACCATAGATACAGGAGATAGCTTAGTAAAAGTAGGCTTGGCAGCACTAAAGCTCCCATCCTACTCTGTGCCTTGTTCTCTCGATCTGATGTGGTTTCCTCTGCCTCTTGATCTAAGCAGCAGACCTGCTTGGACTGTAAGAAAAATTTCTGCATGACCTGTTCAAGCCAAGTGGGGACTGGGCCCCGCCTCTGTCTGCTCTGCCAACGGTTCCGAGCTACAGCCTTTCAGCGGGAGGAGCTCATGAAGATGAAGGTGAAGGACCTGAGGGACTATCTCAGCCTCCATGACATCTCTACTGAAATGTGCCGGGAGAAGGAGGAGCTGGTGTTCTTGGTGCTTGGCCAGCAGCCTGTAATCTCCCAGGAGGGCAGGACTCGTGCCCCCACCTTGTCCCCAGACTTCCCCGAGCAGCAGGCCTTCTTGACCCAGCCTCACACCAGCACAGCACCTCCTACCTCACCCAACCTTCCTTCTTCACCTACACAAGCCACCTCTGTTGGCCCAGCCCAGGCTCAGGAAAATCAGCAGGTATGGGCCCTTTTGCAGTCTCTGCCGATCTCTGCTGGTTTGAGGGCTCACTTTCCTCCCTACCTGCTGGGGGGGTGGGGTGTGGGGATAGGAGTCTGGTTCTGTGATGCTTTTCTGCTTACTGATACATGAAATGGTGTTTTCTGGACATCAGATTAATGTTTGGGCTTGCTTTAGAGATGATATGCACAGTACTGTTTTGTGTGTGTGTGTTTAATAGATCATCCCAGTTAGACTTAAAAATTCATTATTCCAGAAATATTTTGGGAAGACTTGCCATTAATTCTCCAAATTTGGTTCTGTTCAAATTTACCCTCCTACTTACTCTCCTTTATTGTGGTCTTCCTTAGCTGGTTGGGGAAATATGTAGAAGGAAGAAAGAGTAGGGACACACTGCGACAAAGACACAGAGACTGCTTCTCTCACGGTTGACTGCTGGAGACAAGGAGTGGGTGGCACACTTATTATACTGTAAGCTGCTTTGCCATTTTTTCCAGTGGGGCCTGGAAATGGAAAGCTAAGAGCACTTTGACTCAGTCATGTACCAGTCATGGGGAATACAGAGATGAGTAATATAGTTTCCCTGCCTTCAAAGAGCCTACCTCTAAGAGGGAGGATAGACATGTAAACCAACTAGAGTGAGGCCCAGTGGGCTTGACCGTTGTGTGAAGAGTAGTGGCATCACACAGATATACTTAAGTGCCTTAGTGATCTTGCTATTTATGTGGCCTTAGTGGGGGCTTAGGATCCTGAAGATCTGGTTTCTGTATCTGTTTTGTCACTGACTACTTGATCACTTAGGGCAAACTTTGAGCCTTCAACAATGAAATGGGGTAGTAATCCCAATTTATTCTGCTAGAATGTTGGGAGGATTGAATAGTGTGTTATTGTGTGAAAGAACTTTGAGCTACTTAGAGCTAGTATATTTTTGGTACTGTCACTTTCCACACATGATGTGGATAGCTGCTGTCTCTTGTTTAGGATCACCTGGTTCAGGTCTTAATGGGAACTGAGGCATAGTGCCAATGGGATAGCATAATTTAACTGCAGTAAAAAATCATTTAACTCCCATGTTGGTATGGCATGTTTTCTCCCCAGCTGGCATTTAACTCTTTCCAAAGTTCAGGCTCTCTGTCTCCTGGGCCAGTTTTACCTTCCTCTCTCCTTGCATTTTGAAGCACTTCTCTTTGTTTATGGGGAACCAGGAGAGGAGCTTGAGGAGGAAATTATTTTTCCTCAAGAACTTTCAGATATGTTTTTCAATGAAAGGAGTAGATTATAAGCTTCCTGTTATTGTCCAGAAATTTCCAGTTCACACCTACAGGTCATGCTATGTACCAGATCTTATTGGCTATTTTACCTCTGAGGTTTTCAAAGGGCTTTAGTGTCAGCTCACATTCTGGTGAGATCTACATTTTATAAGCATCAAAACCATGCACGGGATTGAAATGATGAATGCACAACTATGAGATTATACCAAATACTATTATTGTACACAATGAAAAAAAAAAAAAAAAAAAAAACATGCACGGGGATGTTAAGTAATTGTACAAGGTTAACTGACAAGTCCATAAGTGAGCTGCACCTAGAGTGCAAATCTTTCCACAATACTTGCTCCTTTACCTTTAATGTCCTAGCAATAGTTGCTAGGGATGGAAGTGTGTGGAATAAGCAAAATTGTGGACAGATACTAGTTGTAGATTAGATTTTGCTTTAGCCAGTAGGAAAACTGGAAGAAAGAGCATGCTTTGCAGCATGAGATCCAGTTTCTCTTTCCAAGAAAAAAAGAACTTATAAAAGCAGTCTACTTAGAAATAGGTTAGGTTCTGAAAGACTTTTCATAACTCCAAGGTGGCATGATCCAAGAATCCAGTGGGCATCATATCTAAGAGAAAAACTAGAGGTGTTGATGAAGGCATTGTTTTGGATATATCTCCATAAATGTGTACCATGTGTGTGACCTTATCATCACTTGGCATTATCTTGTTATTTCTATTTTCATTTTCATTATAATTGTTTGCCTTTTCTTATAATCTCCATATTAATCTGAGATGAATGGCTGGGGCCAGTGGGTGATTTCTCCAGGTTGTCCCTTTACTGATGATCCCAGGGCCCAATGGGTAAAGGCCATGAGCTCAAACACTTCCTTGCTCCAAGCTCACACCAGACCCTTTGCCCGGAGAGAATGGTGGTCAGAGAGGAACTGGTTGAGGATTGGAATTAAGGGTTAAGAATTAAGACTAATTCAAGATTGTGGCTTGAATGGTGATGGGATTGGGGAGGCTTACAGTTCTGACCACTCTTTGGCAAATCCAAGGAGTAAGTACCCAGGAGGAATCTTTAGAGTAGCTAGACTTCTAAGCAGGATGAAACTACTTGAGGACAGGCATTATCTTATAGTCTTAGGCTAATAGATTCTTAGATGTATTAAAATAATTTACTAACAGCTTTCTAGACAACCCTTAGTAATAGTGTGCCCTGATGGTGGGAGCACATTTCTAGAATGTGAGAACAGTGACTAGCCAGAAGAGAGGGACTAGCATGATGAGGGTCTGTAAATTTTGTCTCATGGTAAATTAGGGCCATCATGAGGTTCAGTTAAGGGAGCCAGGGAGATTTTTGTGGAGAAGGGCAAAACACCATGTGAACAGTATAGAAACAACAGTGGATATTGGTTTGAGAGGCGGAAACAGGGACAATGGGTGGAAGTTAGAGGAAGGGCAGTTTGGGGTCAGTGTCAAGAAAAAAACCTTATGGAATGTTCAAGCTGAGACTAAAATGACATTGAGTAGTGGTGAATGCCATCCTGGTGATGGGCAGCTTAATGAACTTTTGTTCTAGAGAGCAGCGATAGATCTATTGAAGTCATTTTATTGTTTCTCTGCCTGACAAAGATAGTATTAGAGGGCATGATTTTGTAGCACTATTGTGAGAGACTCTCCAGGTTTCTGGGGGAGATGGGAATACATTTTGGACATAGTGTGAGCTAGAAAGAGGCCCATGCTATGACCAACCATGGGACATCTCTGTGGATGTGATGGCACCTTTCTCTTCCCACAGGCCAATGGCTATGTGTCTCAAGACCAAGAGGAACCCATCTACTTGGAGAGCACAGCCAGAGTACCTGCTGAGGATGAGACCCAGGTGGGGCCTCTGCTTGGGAATTTGCCTATGCCTTTGATCTTTCACTGGTGTTCTTAGGGTATTAGAAGGAATCTCTCAAACACTCAGAGGTGGAGAGAGAAGAATCAGTCTGTGATGATAATCCTCAAATTCTTTTTTCAGGGGTGGAGTTGTAGTAGTAGCATATTCCAGATTAACTGTCAGAATGTTCATGAAGCATTGTGAGGTCACAGTGGAGACTTGTGAACCTCATGGCCCAGTATGTTTCCAGCCTCTTGATTTTCAAAGAGCTGCTAGAGGGCAGGTTCGTGCTGCTGCTGTGCAAATGACATTCTTCTTTTCTCTTGCTTCTAGCACATAGCACACAGTAGCCATTGTCAGGGGAAGGTCTGATAATCAGGAGGAAAGATGAGAGGAAGTTCAAGCCTCAGCCATGGTAGGGGCCAGTCTGTCAGGGCCACAGGGTATCGTGAATTTGTGCATGGAGGAGAGCTTGCGGGGGAAATCTGCCTCTTTCATACGAAAGCAGAACTCTCTCCAAAGGAGAGAGGAGAGCCAGCACCAGGCTAGGTTTCATGTGCTACCACATTTAATCATCACAGGAACCTTGTGTGGTATGTACTGTTGTCTCTCCTTTACAGAGGGGCAAACAGGCTCAGACTGGTAAGCAACTTGCCCAATATTTAGGATTAAATTAGTGGAGGAGTCAGGATTCAAAATTAGGGCCATCATGCAAATTATACATAACTTTTGTACTAGATTTTCTTCCTAATAGTTATTGAAATAATATTAAACTACTCTAACTTGGAGAATAATAAAGGGAGGTACAAGAAAAAAAAAAAAAATTAGGGCCATCTTCTTTATCTGCTATAACTATATTAGTGCTCCTTCTACTCTATCACACTGATTGGTTATATAAGTATTTGCACCTGTCTGTGCCTGAGCACAGAACTGTGGGTCAGGAAAAGACTGGTTTGTTTTTAATACAAAGCATCATACTGTACTCTACCTGCCTCTTGTTACTACCCTTCTTGAGGTAAGTCACCAAAAGAATGAGGTGATGAGTGCTCTAGGGTCCTTGGAGAGAGAACTTGGGTAAGAGTTGAGCCCACTGTTCTCGCCTTTGCTTTTGCAGTCCATCGACTCAGAGGATAGCTTCGTGCCAGGCCGGAGGGCTTCTCTGTCTGACCTGACCAATCTGGAAGACATTGAAGCGCTGACTGTGCGGCAGCTGAAAGAGATCCTGGCTCGCAACTTTGTCAATTACAAGGGCTGCTGTGAGAAATGGGAGCTGATGGAGAGGGTGACTCGGCTGTACAAGGATCAAAAAGGACTCCGGCACCTGGGTGAGGGGTTGTCTGCTTGGTAGTTGCAGAGTTCCGGAGTGTTTGCTGACACTCTATAGCATGACATCATTGACTCCATCTCCATGCTTCCATCCAAAGAGGACATCACTGTACACATGTGCACCATCTAACAATAGCTATCATTTATGGTTTGAGTGCCAGGACTGGGCTAGGCATTTTATATATATATTTAATCCTCAGAGCAACCTGTGAAATTAGGTATTATTAATACCCCCTTTTATTGTGAGCTTGGATTTAAACTGAGGATTTCCTGGTTTCAAAGTCCACAGTCTTTCCCACCATAGTTTATTCCCTTTACACTTACCACTACCTCTAACCACACTTATTCTAAACAGTTGGGGTATTAGGAAATGATCTTTACATGCATGAGGAGAATGTTCTCCTGCAGTTGGGCTTTTCCTTTTGTTCATTTCCCAAAGCATTTTACATGGCATCATTTTCAGATGGAGGCCAGTAAGATATCTGGGTCGGTGGCCAAATAACATTGGGAAAAAATACTTTATACTATAGCCCCTTGTTACTGATTCATGGTAGATATTATATTAAAGGCAGAGAAGTCCTGTAGAAGAGAAATATGTTTAGCTGTTTTGAACTCAGCATTTCCTGAAATTATTTCACCAAGTCTTCACCTTCCCCTCCTGTCCCCAACTGATTTATCTCCTGCAGAGCAACATTTTGATTTCCTAACAGTGGTTGAAGTCAAATTACAGGTTCCTCTCTACCAGTAGGTCAAATTCATCAGTTAGGGGAGTCTGGCTATTCACCTGATCACAGACTGAGACCTACTAAGATGAAGACTCAGTCTTCCCTTTGAGATTGTCCTAAGAATCTCCCTAGAATTGAGAGGACCCAGGAATAGAACAGAGGGCTCTACATGTGAACTTTATCCAGACTCCCTGGCTGACTGAAACAGCTAGATTGGTCAGTCTTTCTTGATGTTAATGCAGTTCAAAAGCAATAGAAAAGATAATTGTGCATCTATGGTATCCTTCCTACTTAGCAGTTTTGTTATACAAACCAATGGAATACCTATTTTAGACTAGTCCAGGGGTGGCCAGCAGGTGCTGTATGTGAGTTCTCAGCAGGTAGAGCAAGTAAGGAGGGAGGGTAAGTACCTGTGTGGGTCCTTGACAAGCCTGTTTCCCAGCAGAGAAGCAGTCAGAAATGAACTCAAGATGGGGGAGCCTTTCCTTGTGCCATCATGTCATAATATATTAAGACATCATCTTTTCCTTTCCTTTTCAGTGTGTGGTGCTGAAGATCAAAATGGTATGTAGTTGTTTCTGTTTGAGAATGGGTTTAGGCTTTTCTCTCTTCTTTCCTTCACCTCCTTCAAACCTGATCTCTGATAACAGTCTAAGAATTCTGAGCATGTGGGTGTCACAGAGAGAGGGTGTGTGGGAAATTCAGTGAGAACCAGGGCATCTCGGCATGCTCAGAAATTGTCATTCTCCCCAGCCCCATGAAGGAAGAAGAGTGGCACCACACTTAGGTGCAGGCCTATTTTTGCAAGTTTCTCTGCTGCCACAGCTCAGAAGCCAACATTTATAAAAGATTTAACAAAGCAAGTAGTGGCATGTATCACACTCAGTTCATTTTTCATAATCCTGGTGCCAAGGCACTCTTCCCCTACAGTTTGCCCTTACTTTTGGTTTGTTGGGTAGAGAGGGTCTGTGGGTACACCTTCAGGGAAATCATTAGGGGTGTTTACCAGCTGCTGGTGCCAACCAAAAAGAAAGGGTAGTGATCTGTGAGAGTTTTATTTGTCTAGGTCTGGGCAGTGGTTAAAATTGCTCTGGAGATGGACAGGAAAGGTGTCACATATAGTGCTCTCTGGGCACAAGATGCCTATCCCACCTTAGCTGCTTGCTGTGCACCTGCTTGTGTGTTAAAGACTACCCTTTGGGTACCCCTGGATGGAACATACTGCAGAGGTCCTGATTGGATCTGAGGATCATTCTCAAATGAGCTTTGAGTTTTTGAAAGCTACAAGGCTATATGGTTATGGGCTCCTCCCCAAAAGAAACTTTCTCAGAGTAGTGTTGGGGCCAACAGAGCATTTTAAAACTTTCTCAGAAGACTTCCCAAATTTACTACTTAGTAAAGTGGCCTTTTGTTTAGCATGGGGCAGAGTTTTATATCTGGCGAATTCTCGAGAGTTGAGCTCTTCTTTGTTCTCCCAAACCATGTGGAGTTCTGGTCCCACTCTCACCTGTACCAAGATTAGGCTAATCCACTCAGGGCCTTCCTTTTTTCCTTTCTAATTCCCTGGGATAATGCTGATACCTGAGTTGATGAGTTTGTTACTCCTGAGAGAAGTAATATGTAGTTGAATTTCTGTAAATAATTCCAGCTCATACAGTTCAATCCCTTCCAAACCTTCCCTGTAGTGCCAACAGCTCCTCAAAGGAGGTAAATAGGTTTCACAACTTTTCTCAGCCAGCCTTCCTCTTAGGGGAAGTATTTCTTTTGTCTTTTTGAATAGTCTCAAATGGATATAGAGCAAGTACAGAAGGAACAGGATATGGGATAATTCCCTTGTGGAGTGGCTAAGCCCCAGATGGTAGAGGTGATCAATTGTGAGGCCACTTCCCCATTTTTGGTTCTCTGGTTCAGGCTACCATTTAAGACAGATTGGGGATAGCTTTTGGACATCAAGATTTTTCTGTTTGTGCAGATAAACTAGGATGATACTGGCCAGCCCATTGTTTTCCACCACCCCAACCAGTTAGTATTTATTGAGAACTGTCCCTGCAGTGGACAGCTAATACTGTCTTGATAGGGTCTCTGCCCTCAGGACATTTATCCAGGAGGTCGGACTGCCCATGGGCTGTGGGGTCAGCCTCCCTGGGTTCGAATCCTGGCTCCTTTGCTTACCAATTGTGTGCTCCTGGATAAGCCACTTAACTCTTTGGCCTCAGTTTCCTCATCTGTAAAATGATAGTAACAAGAGTACCTACTCACAGTTTTTGTGAGATTTCAATGAGTTAACCCATGTGAGGCTCTTAGGACCCTGCCTGACTCATGGTAAGCATTTAGTGAACGTTAGCTGTTACCATTCTCCTGGGAGGTGCTCTTTTATTAGAGAATAAGTTTATTATGGCATTTTGGGACTTCAAAGATGAATATCTGATGTTAGAGCACACGGCAAATGCTAAGTATATAATTGTGGAAATTGAATTTGTTGAATTAAGGAGCTCATAGTCTAATGAGATAAGTAGGCAAACTCAAAATGATAATCCAATGTGAGGAGCAGTCATGGGGGTGTGAATAAAGTTCTTTGAGGTAGCACAGAAGAGGGAGCAATAATCTCTGCCAGGCCCCTCCACCCAGAAGTCTCTTCAGAGGGAGCCAGGGGAAGTTTGTGGGGTGGCACAGGGGGTCCCTCCATAACCCTTAGCTTTATTAAATTGGGGATGTTTACAGATATGCTTCACGATCCCTAATGAATCATTTCGTTACAGTTCCATTTGTATCTAAACTTTTCTGAACCATTTTTATCTTTTCAGCATGTTCTGCCCTAGAGGATAATGAGTCCCTAAGTGCCACTCACTGTATTACAGCCTCAATTGTCTGAAATTGATTTATTTTAAGCTTTAAGGACTTCACCTTAGTTCTCATGTTCTGGGATGTATTTGATCTACAAGTACTGTGCTCTTCAAATCTGTAGCCCTTTGGGAGGAGGTTTACATTAAACAAGTAACTGGAGTTAGTTACTGAGAAAATTCCTTCTTGGAGGAGCTCTATTTGAGAGAAGTATGTAGATTTGGGGGGTTTGTTTAGTGTGCCTCTTCTTTCCCACCTCTTTACCACTACCATCCTATACACTTAGATAATCTCCTTACTTTCCCCTGTGCCCCTTTTATTCTGTCTTGTGTGTTTGTACAGGGAGAGCGGTGCCATCCAGCGTGGAAGAGAACCTGTGTAAGATCTGTATGGACTCACCCATTGACTGTGTTCTGCTGGAGTGTGGTCACATGGTAACCTGCACCAAGTGTGGCAAGCGCATGAATGAGTGTCCCATCTGCCGGCAGTATGTGATCCGAGCAGTGCACGTCTTCCGATCCTGATGGCTTGCACCGGCTTCTTCAGTGCCTTACAGGGACACAGCCCTAGGTGCCTGGGCTCAGGGTTAGCCAGCCTGCAGAGGGGGCAGGCTAACAGAAGAAAATTTGTGGTGTTCCCAAGACCAGAGCAGGCAAAGATGCCATGTCACCTTGAGTATGCCTTTCTTGCCATGGGGTGCACCTCTTAGCTGACAGAGCCCCTGAGGCCAGTGGGGACTGGTGCAAATTGCATGGGCAAGTCCGTTTTTATAATCTTGGGGTGAGGATGGTAACTGATGGAAAGAGACTTTGCAGAGCTTGGACCATGTCTTCCTCCATTCCTCCAAGAACCCAGACAACTTAGGTGCAGTTTCACCCTTTCTTCCATTCCCCAACTTCATCCTGCTGAGACGCTTGCCTCTGTTTCACCAATCACAAGTCCTGCTAGAAATTGTTCTCTTTCTCTCCATACATTTGGATTTATTTCTGGTCTCTCTGGCTTTCTGTGCTTTAACTTAACTTTGTTAAAATATTCGGCTATATTGCCTAAAATCCATTTGTTTCTTTGGACCAAAAATATGTTTGCTTACCAGGCTGATAGAAGTTCTCCCTAGGATAGAATTTTGGACCAGTAAACTTATCTCTGGTGAGAAATGAAACACAAATGCTTTTGAAAATCTTCAAAGTTGTTAAGAGTTGCGTCCTTAAGTGCTGGGACTGGAAGTTATCAGTCTCCTGACCTGACACTGGTAGCCAACAGAGGATTTGGTTCCCCAGCCACTGTGAAATTCCTCTCATCTGTGCTGCTTCCTCTCTTGGAGCCTGACTCTGCATCGTCCTTAATTTTAGTTTATGATGAAAAAGTAAGTTGTGGGGGAGGCAGTAGCTTTCCGCTTAACTTTGACTTCTTATCCTCCTTTTCCAACAGTCAGGAATCTTAATCTACTTCCCCTGAGATTGAAGTCCCTCCCTTTCCCCTGGAATTTCTAAAGCATGGTCTCACTGACTTCATATTGAAAGCATAGAGACTTGGACAAAGAGCCTTGCTCTTCTCTACCCAGACTTTTCATGGAGACTAAACCTGTAACACAGTGTACCTAAGAGGTATCAGAAGGTACTGAATTAGACTGGGTTCTATCCTTGAGCAGGCAGCCGGAAGCCTTAATCCCCCAACTTGGTGAGAAGTCCTTACTCCCATTTCCTTTCTCAGCCTACTGATTTGGGGGCAGGTCAGAAAGAAGCATTCTCTAAGCCCTTTAAGGAGGACCATGTAGTGAGTGGGTGATGTTCTTGAGCCCACTTAAGGTTTTTATACCAGCGGATGAACGAAGGGCTTAAGGAAAGCCCACTGGAGAAGCTTAGCCAAGTGCAAAACACACATACCGTCAGAAGAGCTGTGTGCGCTCCCATTACCAATGGAAGAACTATGCAAACCCTAAGCACCTTAGGGCCTTGGCAGACCCCCATTCTGCAACCAAGATCTCTCAGACTAGAACCAATCATGACTTTGGGAGGCAGTGGGAAACCTACTAAGGGGACCTATTATATTGGTACAGGCATACTTATGGCTTCCCCTCCATCATCAACCAATTCCCTTTGGGGAAATGAAATTTCAGGAAATAGTTCATCAGCTAAACACTGGGCCACTATAACAAGTCCTGGATGATTTGTTTCTAGACCACAGCCTTTGTAGGAGTTGGGAGAATCAGGATTCCCCATGAAGACATCATTTTTTCACCTTTCTGCTGGACAGTAAATACTATAGTTTACAACGTCTGCCAGCTTTAGCAAAGGACCATTCATTTAGCTATTCCTTGATTTCACTGTGAAACAGGTCTGTATATATGCAACTCAGTTAAGATCTAGCAATAACTTCAGGGCAGAAGCTGGCTCTCTGCCTACTCATAACTTGCTTTCTCTGCTGAGGAATTGCCTCCCCACCTTACCCTCATATTCCCTCCTAGTCATGAATTGAAAATAAAGGCCTGATAGTTGGTTAGTAATCTCTGTACGAATTAGAACTGATGTCATTCACTCATTTTGGAGAAAGAACTTGCCTTAAATCTTTAAACCTCTAGTGATGGTTTCCATTTAGGGAAAAAAGTGTCAAACAACCCTGATATTTTGTACTTTCTTTATTGTAACACCAAATAAAAATTGGGAGTTCCAAAATCCCATTCTAGCCAATATCTCACCCAGGCTGAAAACTTGATTTTATTCTCGAGTCTTCCCTCTTACACCTTATGGATCCTTAGTCTTAATTATCACGGAAACATCTTAATTCTTCCAATTATTGCTTGGCTTTTGCTGTGATTGCTGTGAGATCAGTTGAGGCTTATTTTAAAAGGCTGGGACAGTTGACAGGTTCATAATACATTGAAATAGTTGGATCCAAACTAATGAGAATAAGCACAGGAATTAGTGCTCAATATATAGTATAAATTTGTTGGAATCTTTTGGGTGTGAATGTGTTCTTTCGAGTGGCTTATATTAAGATTCTCAGACTTGAGTGTTAAAGCAAGCCCAAACGTGTATTTTTTGTTACAGAGCTTTGCTTTATACTTTTGTAATAAAGTTTCAACATAGATGCCTGTCCAATCTGGTGTGAAGGTGCCAGAAGTCTGAGTTAAGATTGACAAAAGAAGTGATCATCTATAGGCTAACCCCAAGCTATGTGCATATAGGCAAGCTCTTAGAAAGACTACATTATATTTGGAGATGGCTGGGCCTTGTCAAAATATTCCTGTTCTACAGTTGAGGGAAGTGAAGCTTAGTGTTGTTGTGACTTGCCCAAGCTCTCCAGGATGGTATGTGGGAGAGGCCAAGGAACAGTCTAGAAGAGGATGGGAGCTGGGTAAGAAAAGGAGGGATCCCAAGACTAGAAAGGAGAAACACCAAATTATATGGCAGAGAGGGGCCCTAAAGAGCTGGGTGGAAAAGAATCTGAGGCTAGCCAATGTGCCCAGTGAAGTCCTCAGGTTACCCTGGGAGACATATGGCAGCTTCTGCATACACCTGAGGTACATTTGATGGAGTGTGGCTCAGAGAAGGTTGGCCTAGGCTCATGGGCTGACTGCTGTGTGTGCACAGGCCTGTATATACCTACCTGATCAGGTGCCCAAGGGGAGGGGAAACTCCTGAGTATACAGTCCTTAGAAGAACAAGATTATGAGCATATCATAATCTTTGTGACTGAGAAGAGTAGAGGCTGAGCCACAGCACTTTGCCCTGGCTGTTCTAGGCAGCTGACCTTCTGTCCAGCACCCAGTGTGATACCTCTGCCCACTGCCATCCAGCAGAATCTAAAGGCTCAAAAGAGGGCAGATCTCTAGCATTGCTGGGTAAGTTTAAGATGATGTTGCTTAGGGTAGAAATTCATGAAAGGATACAAAATTGAACATACAATATAATTTCAGAAGCAAGGAAAAACATGCACCAGAAAGAATGGAAGGAAATACACACAAAAATAATAACAGTCCATTTAAGACAGCATACAATAAGGCAGAGAAGGACTAAAGGGCTGAGCTCATTACTGAAATGATCACCTGCAGCTGGTAGAACCCCTTTGCTGCAAGGGAGCACCCTGAGTAGGAGCTACCATTAAGGGCAGTGCCAGTGTCCATCAGCAGGATCCCCAGTGGAGAGGCTTGTTCTGCTGCCCTGTCCAGTTGCTTGGCCTGAGGAGGCTGAATGGATGAAAATCTATGTAGGTCAGTGCTCAAAAGAGGAGCAGCTTTTGTCTCCACAGAAAATGAAATAAAAATGTCTTATTCTCAACACTGAAGCCAGACTGAATGGTGCCTTCTGGAAAATACCAAATGCCTTGGGCTGGAGTCAGGGCAATACCTCCCGCTCCTGCCTCCCCACAACACATTTCAATAGTAGGTGGAAGCCAAGGTCAATCACGTTAAAGGTGGCCTCCCAGTTGACTGGCAGGCAGCCTCACAGCAGAGTATTAACCTTGGTTGAATATACCAGTGGGAGGAGAGATGGTAGTTCTCAATCTTACAGGCCAAGGCTCACGCATTTCTCAGAGGTTGTCACATTAACCCACCGCACAGGAGATGAACAAAAATCCTGCTAATTTGTACATAATAAAAAGAACTGACCCCCAAGGATCAGCAGGACTAGGACATGGAAGCCTGGCTATATCCAAAGGGTGACCAGATGGGAGCCTCATCTCACAAGTGTAAGATGCAGACGTTTAGTTGTGGAAGTGGTTTATCAACAGAGTTCTGAAGTTATAGGCCAGGGCCCCCCATCTCCTGGGTAGGGTCTGGACATACATGCCATACATCCCCCACCCCCCCAACTGTAGGTAACTGTGTGCCAGGCTCTGTGTCTAGTGCTTTACATATGAGTTCATTTATTCTTTACAGCAACCCTATGATTTAGGTGCATTTCCTATCCCTATTCTACTTGGGGAAGAAATTGGGGATCAGATATTTAATAACTTGCCTAAGGTCACAGAGCTGTTCAGTTTCAGGGCTGGGGTTTGAATCTGTGCTGTCCATATGTCAACAGCCATATATGGCTAGTATACTGGACTGCAGATTTACAGATATTTTCACTGTCACAGAAAGTTCTATTGAATAGCTATGTCTAAATTGTCTTCCTTTTATTATTCAAATAAATCAGCCTTAAGTGGCACAAGAGCCATTCTTCGTAAGCAAGCTGTATAGATTTGTTCTACACAGTTAGGTATGGATTTTTAAAGAGCAGTCTTGTTTCCAGATTTTGAGCATGCAGATCCTCCATTAGAACACTGTATCACCCCCACAGAAATAGCCCGAATAACCTCCCTTCTCTCCCCCTCCAAATCAGAGACCCACACACTAGTTGGAGAGCACAGAGAATCAAGTCATAAAATTTCATTGTTTTCTTTCAAGTGAGGGTTCATTCCTGGCAAAAGGAACCAGGATGCATACAAGTTTTGCCAAATATAAGAAGCCTTTCTGAAGACAGTCTTTTAAATACAACTTTAAAATGAGCCTGGAAGTAAAAGTAATGGGCAAGGAGGGGAGAGAACACTTTTGCCAGGGTTAGCTTTGTAAACAGAGCTTCAATAACCCAGCCTTCACTCCTTTAATCACTAGGGAAATTAAAAGGGGTGTAGGTTGGGAAAGGACAGAGATAACTGCAAGATGTTTTATTAAAGAAAATAACCAAGCTTCTCTTTAAAGAAAACAAAAAATAGAACAAACCAGCACCCAGATCTGAAAGATCTATTTAAACCAGCAAGAGAAACTGATTTCACTTGTGGTACCCACAGCAACTAATCCCTGGTCCAGAAGAGACCATTAACAGTTGGTGGGTTTTGGAAGATGCATTGCTTGGAAAAGCCCATCCCCACCCTCTTTTGCTCCTGTCTACCTGCCTCCAGCCTAAGCCCAGTCCAGTCATATAATAGGGGAGAGAACAGCCCAAGGGAGAGGGAAGATGGCTGTCCTAGCAGGGAGCTACCAGTCTCCGTTTCCGGATACATGCCCAAATCCACTCTGGGGAGACCTGCTGGGCCTCAGGGTTCTTGTCACTATCCAGCACATGTGTGGCTGAGGCCACATCAAATTCCTGTACCAGGTCACCATCGAATGCCACAAAGTAGCGTCTGAGACAGCTGAAGTCTGGTGTGGAGGGTGGCAGGTAGAGCCGCACCCCAGTGAAGATGTCCAGCAGCACCTGCAAATGCAGAGGGGTCAGGGTGGGGTCAGAAGTGGGGCTGGGCCTGGACTGGTGGCAGATGTGTATAGTCGCCACCTAGATGAGACAGGACAGAGGAAGGAGGCCAGAGCAAACGCCAGAGCCAGAGCTGAGCTGTGGGAGCCTAAAGGTCAGGACACAAGTGGAAAGAGTTTATTGGAGAGAAGGCAGGGCCATCAATACCCCCATCCAGCCACTCCAGATGACACAGCACTGACAGTCCTCCCCACTCCCGCCTAGGGGAAAGGGACGGGGGGGAGATGGGCTCTAGCATTTGGGATCCTTAATGATGCCAGCGGCTCTCTGGATATGGAAAAAGTACTTGCTCCAAGAGCCATCCAGGAGCTGGTGGTCAGGGCCAGTGGTTTTCAGACTCAAAATGCCCTTAGACTCAGTGATGCTCCTTCAAGATCGAGCAAAGTCCACTCCGCAGAACTAACCTAGACTAGGGGATGGGGTATGTGGGAAGCCCTTATACTTTTGATGTAACTTCTGTAATCTAAAACCTCTTTAAAAATAGTTTGCTATATATGTATGAACTAGCCCAGACTGAGGGTGAGAGGGGTCAAAAGCCTTGCTCATTACTGTGGGTAAGTTCAAGGGCTTTAGGTAGGGAAGAGATGGAAATGGTTCTACAGGTCTGCTGGGGACTGGGTTCAGGGCTTGGTGGACAGACCTCTGTGCTTCCCCTTGGGGAAGGAGGGTCAGTCACACAAAGCATTTCCTTCTCTATCTTCCTTTTTGGGCCATCTATTTCCCCAGAGCTGAGCCAATAATCAGTCTAGTTCCTGGCCTCAGTAGGTGCTCAATAGATGTTGCTAAATCAAAGAATAAATATAAAAGGGGAAAAGGCTCTTCAGGTGGGAGGACAGTCACCAAGACAGTGCCCTCTCTTCCCTTCTTGCTGGCTGGACTTGCTTCCACCCTGATCACAAACTCACACTGCTGCACTCCCACACCCAGACTGGGCTTTCTCTCTTTTAATGTAAATTGTGTCTTGGGATCAGCAGCTCAGTGGGTCCCTGCAGCCTCTCTTGGCTAGGCTGGACTGTTCTATCTCCTGCCTGCTGGCACAGCTCTCCTTCCTCTCTGTTCGCTGGCTGGCCGCCTCTGCAAGGCAACAAGAGGGCAGAGGATGGAGAAGCAGCACTGTCGGCCCAGCCCAGGACAGAGGAGCAGCTACAGGAAGAGAAGGGGCTTAGCTAATGACCCCGGGAATACTTCTGCTCATCTTCTCTCAAAGTTCATGTGCAGAGGAGCTAGGGACATGAGGCACTGGGCCGAACCAGCTCCCTGGTGCGTTGCTATTCTTACTCTCACCTTTGTTTGGCATGGGCCCTCATCAGGAGCCTTCCGCTTTTCTCCCACTTTCACAAGAGAAGTCTTTGCAGTCAGTTTGTTGCCTGCAGGAGAGAGGTCAGGATAAGAACAAAGATGATGGTAGGGGGAGCTGATAATGTTCCCTAGGGCAGCAAGGGGAAGGGCCAGGCCCTTCCTTTGCCATGAGTGTGGGTGAGAGAGGAGAGAGTTCTAAGTCCTTTAGTTCAAAGATGGTTCATCCCCCCAGGTCAGCCTGGCTTTCCCAGGTACTGTCACTCAGGTTGACTGAGCAGATACAGGGTGCCTAGGAGAAAAGCTTCTACCCCATGGCTGGACACAACAGCAATGTAGTCCATGTTAGCTGTGGTAGACAGAGGCCAGGTCATTGGAGTTAGAATGTGAGCTTGGGCCCCCTGCCCCTAGATCTCCTGGTTTCCCCAGGGGTAGGGGATGGGCCTTCTGCCCTTCCACCCTCTTTATCATCACAGATCCTCTTACCCTTATCTCTTTTGCTGTTGGGGCTACTCAGCTTCCCTTCTGCCTTCTTTGTACTGGCAGCAGGCTTGTTGGGAGAGGCTCTGGGGGCCTTGCAAGACATAGAAAGCCCCGAGGCGCCCTCGTTTTCTCCACTGCTGCCCCCTGTAGTGGAGCTCCCCTCATCTCCAGCCACAACAGTGAAGTCTGCCCTCTCCTTGGACAGCTGGTACAGTTCCTAAGGAGCAGGGAGGGAGAATGACGGGTGGTATTCCCTTCCCAGACAATGGCCTCAGAGGCAGTCTGTGTGGTGTTTTAGGCTCATGTGGCTGGGGAACAAAAGAGGTAAGAAAGGAAAAAGCAGGGAAAAGGAATTGGCTTCCGGGGTGCTTTTCCAAACTTTGCCCCTGTAGCCTGAGTAATCAGGGTTTAAATCACTGCTCTCTGTATTCCAGTTCTTATGAGTCAAGTGGGGATTGTGGTCTGGGGCCAAGCCCTCACAAGGAGGGCTGTGAGAGCAAGAGACCAAGGGCTATTTGGTTGGGGATGATGAATGCAAAGCTCTGCACTTGGAGACCAAGAGGAGGCCAAAGGCTGCTGTGTCTGGCCTTTCAGTCTCCCTAATTGCTTTTCCTTGCCCTGTGCCAGGGGAATGGGAGAAAAGAGAAGCTGAGGACATATAGGCCAGATGCCCAAGGCTCCAAGGCTTGGACAATGGGGTAGAAGACACACATGCAGCCCAAGAGCTGGCACCTTGAGTTGGGGGAGGTTAGTGGCAGATTTCCAGTCCTTATCATCGCGGATTCGGGTGCAGCGAGGGAATCGGATGGAAATCCCATCGGCTGTGTGAGCCTCAGACTTGGAGAATTCAGCCCCTGTGATCTCCCACACAGCAGCTTTCTGTAAGGAGTAAGTCAGGCAGGTCAGTCATTGGTTAAGAAAACATCTCTCAACCAGCTAGAAGTAATACAGAACACTTAAAACACTAAGTGCTGGGCTAACAGTTGGGAGACCTGGGTTCTAATCCTATGACCTTGGAGAAGTTCTGTTTCTTCTTTGGCCCTCAGTTTCTCTGTAAGTACAGGGAGGGAATGGACCAGATTACTTCTAGAGCAGAAACTCTTTGCCTATAGAGTAGGTACTCTCTTCCTCTCTCTAGTGCTGACAATTACTCAGTATTGATTTGTCTCCCCCAGTGCCTGTCACTTGGCTAAACAGTCCAGATTCCTATCCCTGGGGTACATTGAGATGGCTTCCCTGTGGCTCTAGAGAATGTGCAAGCTAATTTTGTGGGCTGGAGGACCCCAGGCCAAAGGGAAGATACCTTTGGGTCTGGGACAATGAAGTCAGGATAGTAGATCTTGTTGATTCTCAGCCAGCTGGGTATCTTGCTGGGGTCCTGAAGGAGAAAAGATGCTGTCCTGGACTGTTCTCAAGCTGGAACAAGGCTTAAACGCCCTTTCTTGGTAATGAGATTGTGAGAAGAGGTGATTTAGCAAAAGGGGCTATCCCTCACCCCATGTGATCCTGCCTGCCCAGAGGGCATACAGGCCAGCCGCCTCTGACTGCTTCACAAGCAAGGTGCTTAGAGACTTAGAAGGGCTAGTACTGCTCCAATGGCAAAGCAATAGCTCTCCTTTCTGGGAAGACAGATAAATGACAGGCTACAGTCCCCAGAGCACAGCCTGTCTCAGTAATGATGGAAAGTCTGGAGGCCAGGGCCAAGTGGGTCCCCTCCTCACCTTGCTGATCTTTATCATGTCCAGCTCCTTCTGCAGACGGGCCAGTGTTGCGTCATCGTGGCCTCCAGCACACTTGGTGACTGTGCACCATTTCTGGCTGCCAGGGTCGTAGCAGCCCATGAGGAAGATGGACATCATGCCACCTAGAAGGGGGACAAGGGCTAGTTCCAGCTTGGCGGGAGTCTCCAACAAAGCCCTATATACCCAGGGAGAGGCAGCTGCTGGAGAGGAAGGAGCCTGGGCTTTGGTATGAGAGTGCCAGAGATCATCTCTTGGATCCACCTCTTACTAGCTATGTATGTAATTCTGACTTCATCTTTTTGAGCCCCCGTTTCCTCTTCAGTAAAAAAAGGATAATCATACCCATCTTGCAGGGCACTGGTGAAGAATAAAAGGAATTGAATAGTGCCTGGCACAAAGCAGACTGCCAAAAAGCACTAGATCCTCAGATCCTAGCTTCCCCTCCAGTTAGGAAATAGATTTCCCTCAAGGAGAAAGCTGTAAGGACCTGATCAAATAGTTGGTGGTGAACTTCCTTGTGCCAAGCTAGCATAGGGTATTCTTGCTTGACCTCTCCCTACCCAAGTCTACAGCTCTTAGATGTCCCTGCCTGAGGTGACAAGGACCAGGTGGGAGTCCCCAGTCCCAGGACTTTAGAAGTCATGACTGGCCATGCTGGAGATCAAGCCAGTAAAAAGGCCAGCCTGTACCCTGAGTGCTGCCTTCCAAAGAAGTACCATCCCAGGGCCTAACCTTTGCTCCCGTGCCCATAGAAGGCCCCAAGGACCACCAGGTCAGCTGTGTCTGCCATAGTCCCTTCGTTCAAATAGTCCTTCTTCACTTTCAGCCAGTGCCGCTTCCCAGGCTCATATGTACCCTGAGGGGAAGCAAGAGAAAGACCAAAAATTAGAATGAAAACTCCATGAGGGTGGGGATTTATCTTTTCACTGCTACATTCCCAGATCTAGCCCAGTACCTACTTACTCCGGGGCACGATGCCTTAGGCTCCAGGCACGACAGGAGACGTAACCAAAATCCATCTTCCAGATCCCAAACAGGTTATATTCAAACCCAGAAAGGGTCCCCTCAGGATCCATCCCCAACCACCTAAGACCACTGCTGCCATCTCCTAGCCAGGGCTGGAAAGTCTCAGGGGAGAGGGTTTAGTTTCTGCAAGTGAAACCAGAAGATGTGGTCCCCATACCTTCACGTCCTTCAGCACCAGCCCTTCCAACCCCTCTCGGATCACCCGGTTTATCATGTCGGCCAAGTCTGAAGCTTTCTGAGGGACAAAAGGAGAGATGTCTGAGATTGGGGCAAGAATAGAAAGGGCTGTGTGGCAGCGAGGAGGGGATTGTTGCAGTTTACAGGGATCCTCCCAACCAGAGAGCTGCTGCAGCTTTGAGACATAGGGCGCCTCACCTATCTAGGAAGTATGTTTTATGCACTGCCCTCCTGGGTGGAAGCTAGCAGCCAACAGATATAAATACCAAGGGCAAAAACATTGGCAGCCCTCATAAGAGAGATGATTAACACGCAATCATCCAGTCACACTTGACCCAAGGGGTTCTCTGCCTTGCTTTCAAACCACTAGGACTCTGCCTAAGATGGAGTCTCTGCTCACCGTGACTTGCTTCATTTCTGAGAACATGATCCGGTTGGGAATTTCAACCATGTTGTCATGAAGAAACTTCCGCCGCTCATGCAGAGGCCTAAGAGGGACAGGAGAGCTGACGTTGGGTCAGGGTCCTTCCACCCCCAGTAGGAGTTCTGAGGAGGGAAGGCGCACAATGACACAATGGCTGCTTCAAGAGAGGGTGTGCCATGGATTGAAGCCCTCATAGGTAACGGTTATGCTTGTCATGGGCTGCAAGGGCTCCATCTTGCCTGAAGATGGACAGCTGTGAGCTGTGGCATAGAGCACTCCATAGTTGAAGTTCCTGTTTCTACTTTATCCTCCAGATCCAAGAAGTGGCCTCTAGCCAAAGAGATTTGACAGATTCTCGTCCTACTTGAAAAATGACTCGGACTCTTTTTTTTTAATCCCCTGCACTCTGCTTTACCCCAACCCCCAGGCTGACTGATCCTCAGGTATGCAGGCTGAGGCAGTGCCTCAGGATCTGAAGCTTAAACCCCAACTCCTACCCCCAACAATTCTTTCTTCTATTTCCTTCCCCTTCCACACTCAAGGAAGTGGGCAGCTGTGGGCCGAATGGCGGTAGTGATAACATTGCTAAGTATGGAAGGGGCCAATACTGCTTTCTCAGGCCGAAGAGTTTTAATGCAGCTAAGACTGCTAGTTCCAGGAGTGGGTGTAGCTCAGTGGTTGAATGCCTACTTCCCATGTACGAAGTCCTAGGTTCGATCCCCAGTACCTCCTTTTTTTAAAAAACAAAAAAACTGCTAGTTTTCCCTAAGACAGTCCCACCCACTGCCTCCCTTACAATTAGGAGCTTTTTGAACAGCCTCTTCTGAAATCAAAACCTCTGAGCTGAAAACCAACTGCTTTATACACCTGTGGGTGCTGTTGGAGAAATAAACTGAAACCCTACTATGCTCAGTGTCTATTTCTCTGCAACAGTTTATTCTGCTGTAGCAGAGAAACTTGACTGGGGGATCAGGTTTGTCTGTGACTTAAATTCTCAGAGACAAGATGCAGTCAACACCTTGGCTCTTCCTCATACTGAATGGGTGGTTTAACTGTACTAACTGTGCTACCTCTCAGGCCCCTCCTGCCCCTGCTTCTGCCAATCTCCTAGGCCAAGATACGTTCCAGCCCCTTCCCCTTCCTCCTTTCCAACCTGAACCCCCAGGTCCCCACCCAGGAACTAGAAATAGATTTCTGGCTGTTCCCAGGTTTAAAGATGCCTGCCCAAAAAAGGGGGGGGGCAGAGCAGATGTGGCTCAAGCAGTTGGGCGCCTGCCTCCCACATGGGAGATCCGGGTCTGGTTCCCGGTGCCTCCTAAAGAAGATGAGCAGGCAGCAAGTGGACACAATGAGCAGAGACAGCAAACAGACACAATGAGCAGACACAGCACGCAGACAGACAAGGGAGCCATCTTGGAGTGGGGAATAAAGATGTCAGCCAGTCTTACCTGTCCATTAAGCTGACATCATTGAAGTAGATACAATCAAAAACAAACAGGCAGACATTAGCATCTTGAAAGGCAGCTTTCTGTAAGGAAAAATGAGGCAGTAGATACATGAGGAACAAAAGTAAGAGGGCATTAAAAATAGGGAGAACCAGTTCACTTTTGGAGGCCTCTGAAGCACCTGATGGAAAAGTCCTATTTGTACTGTGAAACTCCTGGGCCATAAGGGCACTCAGCAGATTGTGCTGAATGGAAACCAATCCAATTCTAAGTAGGTTCCCAATACTAGCTCCTCTTTATGCCAAAAAAGGACACATCTAAGCTAAGGGCTAAATTTGGAAATAGTTTAGAAGTGAATGAGCCCTACCCTGTAAGTGGTATATCCCTCCCCACTCAGACTGAGAACACACACACATATGTATATGCTTGTACACGCACACACACTCATTTCTGCACTTGCATGTGTGGCCCTGAGCCAGTACCTTGTGCACTCCCAGAGTCCCAAACGGCAGTGGTTTGCCTGTCTTATTGTCGATCAGGAGCACCTCAGAGTCCAAGATCATACTGTGGGCCCCAGGGAAAGCCTGAGGGATGTAGTCCTTAAAGTGGGCCACCTGGAGGCAGAAGGGTCACTTAGGTGAGGGGGTAAGTGGGCAACAGCAACCCAAAGGTCAGACACAGAACAAAGCTCATGCTCCAGAAGAAACACAGACAAACACAGAATAACAACATGTGGAAGGCGAGCTAATGCGCAAAACATACACTTAGGCTTTGTCAGTCACCTGGACAAAAGGAATAAGGTATCTGTTTTAGTCCAAACCCAGGAAGAAGTCAGCCCATACTGAGTCACTTTCTATGGGCTGTAGAGAAGGCAGGATTTTGGACAAAAAGGAAGAAACTGAGAGAATAGGTGTATTGGGGAAGGGGATAGGGGCAGACAAACATGGAAGGGAGGGAGGAAGGGTAGGCAAAGCAGAGATCTGTGCCTGTTACAGAAGAAGAAAGACAATAGTCCTGGCAAAAGGAAGGGACTTATACCTTGTGAGGCAGGACAGGCTTGAGACTGCGGCTGAAGTAGCTGAAGTGGTCCCCGTTCTTATGTACCTGGACTCGCTCCCCATCATACTTGATCTCAGAGAACATGCCATTGGGACACTTCTTCATTGCATACTCGATGGACTTGCAGGCCTCAGCCTTGGGGTAGGGAAAGCAAAGGCTTATAGAAGCTCCAAGGTCTCTGGCCACATGAGGGTCCTGGGGACTGACTGTCCAAAGCATACACGCAGGGCAGTCCCTTAGTGTTGGGAATGGAAAAGGCTGGGCAAAGTCATATTCTGGTTATAAAAGTGTCATCAGAGTTGACACGGGAGTTTGCATTATGAGGACTATAAATGCAATTAATTGTAGAGAACATAAAATTCCACTAAAACAGCATTTCACCTTTTTCACAATAATTTGGGATCTTGGAGGGCCTCTGGCTTATTATTAAACACACTGGTTATCTCAGGACAGGAGGTATATAGGGGTAAAATTAAAAAATGCAAGTGAGAATGAGGCTGGGAGGGAGTGCTTACTCTCTTGTACCATCCTGACTCAAACAACAATAGCTACCATTTTTTGAGCACTTGAAAGTGTCAGATCACATACATAATCTCATTCCATCCTCAAAACAACCCTTTGTGGCAGGCGTTTTCATTTTATGGATGAGAAAAGTAATGTTCAGAGAGGGTAGGTATTTGCTTAAGGTTATACAGTTAGTAAATGAAGAAAATGAGATTTGAGTCTAGGTTTGATTCCAAAGCCTGTATGGTTAACCACTAAGCTATATGACCTACTCTTCCAATGACAGGTTATAGCAAAGATCCCAGAAAGTATTCCTATAAAAGCTAGAAAGGCCACTAATGCAGGTGACTGGGGTCCCACGTTGCTAAAGGGGAGAGAACATGTCCCTATTCCAAACATAGAATACTAAGACAAGGCTTTGGTACAATGCACAAGACAGTTTCAAAGCAAATACTGTATGCCACTGGAAAAATTCAAAGGCGCTCACAAGTAGACATAGCAGTATACATGGTAGGTCCTGTTGCATGGGACAAATGATGCCAGAAAGTAAATCCCATTTCTCATGAAAGAAGCAGAGGACCAAGATGATGTCAGTGAGAGCTGGTCTTCATTGCTTAAGCTTCCTCACCTTTCTTTCCAGAAGAAAAGGAGGCTCAAGTTACCCTATTACAGGAAGCCTGGCTCTGCCACCAAATCTCAGAGCTACTTTGGAGCAGGTCATGGGACTTCAGGGGCTACTGTCTCTAGGCAAGGGGAAAGATATACCATCCCAGGTGATGCTGCAGAGAATTTGACATCATTCATAAAAGGAAACTAAAGCCTAAAAGAGAGAAAATTAACTCATCTAAGATTCTACAGCTTGTGACAGAGCTGGGACTAAAGTTCAGTTCTTTCCACTAGATCATGCTCTCTCTTCCTTTGCTCACTTCCCCTTTGGGAAATGCCCCTTTGCATCCCCACTTTTCCTTCCCTAAACTCCTCCAGTCAACTTGCAAGAACTATCAACCTTCATACCCCAGCAGATCTCACGCCAAAGGGTAAGAAAATCGGAGAAGACAGGAATAGAGAGCAGGGGCAGAGGAGTGCTCCTCACCAGCATGGGCTGCACAGGGGTCATCAGTGAAGCCTGGACGCTCAGAGTTCGTCTCCGGCCTGGCTCCTTCTCTATTTCCTGCTCATTGTGAAGGATCCGCTCCACCACATCCTGCAGGTTGCGTGAGGCTTTAAAGGCTTCATAGGCATTGGGGTCGAGAGCATCTAACCTGCCAAGGGGGACAGAAACAAGGAAACAATAACCACTGCCTTTGACTCTTGCTTTTCATAGCAGTGTCTGTCCTCATGAAAAGAGCAGGGATCTCAATATATAGGGAGGGGCTTGTGTTCTATTGTCTAAAGATTTTCATAGGAGAAAAAGCTCTTTGAAAATTCAGCTTTTTTGAGATACTGTGCCTACCTGGATGCCCTTAGCAAAGGAGGGGGTTGGATCGGGCAAGAAACTCATACTTACTGAACATATTCCATTTTTCTTTACCTACTTTCAATTTTAACAACTCTGTGTGAAGGATATTCTTATCTCCATTTTACATATGAGAGAATGGAGGTAGAAAAAGGTTAAGTGATTGACTAGGGTCCCGTAGAAGTAAAAAGGTAGAATCAGGATTCAATCCAAATTGGGACTCCAATTTGACACCAGCTAACAGCTCAGAATGTCAGAGGAGCTGGTACTTACACATGTTTTGCACCTGAGTTCATCTTCAGATCATGTTTGATCAACCTTATGATGCACTTAAGGTCATTGGCTGTGCACCTAGGGGAATAAGGCACATTCAACTTGGTCTCTGAAGAACTGTGGACCCCCAAACCTTCCTTCCCAAGTGACTCCATCCTCCCAGGTCCATCTCCATTGGGTATGCTTTGACTGGGGCAGTTCCCCCACCTGGAGGCAATGTCCTGCAGAGCTTGCTGCTGCTCATCCTCCTTGGTGAGCCTGGAAAGCCGCAGGAGAAATCCATCCACCTCCTGGATGGTAAGGAGGCTCTTGGCAGCTGGGGGGAAAGACTTGCTCTGCTCAAAGAAGACTCTGATTGTCTCAGACACATCACCCTGTCTCCAAAAATCAAAATGCCACAGCTGCAACCCCAGCGATGGCCAAGTGTATCCCTCAACACCCCAGGACTAAAGGTGAATCAGAGATTTCAGTCACTGCTTCTATCACACATATCTACCTCACTTCTTAGAGAATCACCCCACCAGTCTATTCCTGAAAGGGGCACCTTTACCCACCATAGGATCTGCCTATCTGCTCTAGGTGAGAAGGGAAACAGGAGAAATAACCCAGGGCTGAGCCTATTTGATTCCTGCTCAAGAATTTGAACTAAGAGACAAATATGGTCATCATATAATATGCCAAGGCTGGTGTCAAACCAAAACAAGGCTGAATGGAAGACCAAATTATAGGAAAGAAGAGTAATAATAATAATAAAAAGTCCAGAACCATTGCCCAAGAGACAGAGGGAAGTCTCAAATCCTGTCTCTCTAGCTCTGGGCCCTGTAGCTCAGCAGTAGTAGGCTTTCAGTTCTCAAAAACTTGTGAAGTTAACAGCTGTAACCTTAGATTTTGCTCCTCCTTAACGGAAGCTTGCTCGAATAGGCTTCAGTCACCTAAAATGGTAAGTGTCCCAACCAGAAAAAAGAGGCTTTAGGCACCTGGCTTGGCAGAACCCCACCTGGAATGTCGCCTACCCTTCCCTTCCTCTGACCTGCTCTAGGTCTCGTGCCATGTCATCTGGGTTGCAGTTAAAAATGCGGCTGAAAAGCTTCACAATCTGCTTATCATTCAGGTTGTAAACACTCTTAATGACACCTGGCAGCAGCAGCTTCACTGTTAGGTATACATCACCATGGAAACCATCTGAAGAAAGAGAGAAAGGAACCCTTCTTAAGAAATGTAGCTTAAACAAATACATAAACTCAAGGAAGCAGAGACTTAGGAGTGAAGCAGAGATCCACAGATCACTGTATGTGCTCCTACAGTACCCTGTGTGCATCACTACTTTAGTGAAGGCCACAGGGTTCACGGCTGGTGGTTTATGAGTCTACCTCCCTTTTGGCCCAATGAATAAACTTCTAGGGACAGAGCCATGACTTTCACTTTAGTGTTCCCAGTGATAAGCACATACAGATGCTCAGTAACTATTTGTCAGATGAATCTTCCAGAGTTAGAAGATGCTATTCCAAGCTGTGCATGGGGTTCACAAAAACCTAATCAAACATGCTGGACAGTGAGTTTTCCTGTTGGTCAAATGGGATGGGTTCTTCTGGCCTCTGAGGGACAGAAGAAAGATGCCAAAATGCTCTGAGCAGAACTGGCTATACAACTTGTAGGACCCAGTGAAAAAGGAAAATGCAGGACCCCTTGTTCAAAATTATTAAGAATTTCAAGACAGTAATAGCAGAGCATTAAACCAAGCATGGGGCCCTGTAAGCACACAGGTTGATCGCCTGTGAAACTGGCTATGGTCTTGAGCCCTTCAGAGGAAAAGTTCAGCTGGGATGCTTGTGGCCCCACCTCCTGCAGAACCTTTCCGCAGAAAGTCCTGGATGAGCTGGGTCTTTATGTTGTAGCTAGGATTTTCAGCCACCATGGCGCACAACTTCCGAAACTCCCGTAGAAGACAGTCCTTGTGCTTGGGGTCACATTTGCTTGAGGATAGGCTAATCTTAGGGGTAGGGCTTGAGGGGGCTTCCTCAAGGTTGTTGGGCTTGGCTATTGGAGAGAAAAAGAGAGAAAAAGAGCAGAGGTGATTTATTTTACATTGCTGAGAAGTAAGAAAGGGAGGGAGGGAAACTAACAGGCACTCTGCTGGTGCTTCATATGTGGCTTGACTTAATCCCCCCAAATAGCCCTTTGAGGTAGATATCATTATACTCATTTACAGATAAAGAAATGGAAGTTAAGTAATTTCCCCAAATTTCACAGCTGTCAACAGCAAAGGAGCAATGGCCTCACACCCAAGCAGAGGACCAGGCTGACGTACATTTCTTTAAGGGAGTGCTTCATAGAGGAACAAAGGCTGCCTTCTTGCCAACAGGGGTCAGAAGGATCTGAGAGAGACTGTAAAGCTGACCCCCAAAAAGATGGGATGCAGAAGGATGAAGTAATCAAGAGACACATTATTCAATGTGAAATCCTTGCATTGTAGATTGTCAGAGCTAGAAGAAGTCTTAAGGCTTATTTAGTTCAAAATCCTTTTATTGATTAGGGAACCAAGGCCCAAGAGGAGAAAGGACTTCCAGAATCACCCACTTTCTCAGTGGCAGAGCCAGGACAAGAACACCAAGATAGCCAGATCCCACTTCTGTGCTCCCAACATTCCCACTCCCTTGCCACCACCAGTCCCTGTATCACCCTTCCTACTGTCAAAACAAAAGGTAATCAATGAATAGCCCCTGCCCTCCATACCTAAAAATAACTGTATACAACTCTTTAGCGATGTCCTCTCACCTTATGACCATTTGCAAAGCAAATTTCATTCTGCAAGCTTGTGGCAAAGCCATTAGCAAGCTGGCTGCTGATGGAAGCTTCTTGTCTGGGTTTTGTAAATCATAAGACTGCCCTCATCTCTGACCTGGAGTCTAAATAGGATTTTTGGGGACAAAATCTACAAAACATCTATGTTCAGCCAGATTGCAAGGTAATTAGAATACCACATTTCTCTCAACTCCTCCCAAATTTCCTTTCAGAAACATGCTGTCCTTATTATCACCTGGACTCTTCTGCATTTCTATTTTTGGCCTACTGTTAAGCAAAAAACAAATCCCAGAGTTTAAAAATAACTAAAATCTCATACAATCAGGCACTGTTTTTGCAACATCATCTCCTTTAGTCCTCTTGAGAACAATGAGGAGTAGACAAGGTAGAGCTGCCATTCCTGTTTTCACAGACTAGGGCACAGGCTCAGAACAGTGATGTGACTTGCTCAGGTTTAAACAGCTGTCAAATGATAGTGCTGGGACCAGAACTCGTCTTTTGACCTCAGGTCTAGGTTTCTTTTAATCACATAAAGTTACCTCCCCAAACAACTTCTGAGTCCAAGTGGTTTGGCTTTATTTATTTTCTTTAACTGAATCCATCACGAGAATGTCTTCAAACAATAGAAAAGCTAATAGGATAAATAGGGTAAGAGAGTATAGGTGTTGGAGTTCAACAGACTTCAGTGCAAATACTAACTCCATAATGAACATGAACATCAGCTTTCTCACACATAAATGGGCCAAATAAAATGATTTCCTTGGTTGACTAAAGAATAAATGAAACTACATATGTAAAAGGCCCTAGCCCAATGCTACCTGCTACTTAAGGCCAACACACGATACTAATCTTCCCAACGCCCCTCTATACCTTATGCCCTAGCAAAGCTTTCTTGAATCCCAACTGTTAAACAGTAATATTGTATTTCATATAAAAGGAACCATATGTATATGTGTTTATTCACGTGTGTGTGTGTTCTATAAATGAAGAGAAAAGAAAACGTAACTCCTTATTGTTTGTCTATCCTGCCAAGAAGATACCAATCATAGCTACAATCCACCTCTGTAGTTAACGGTGATTTCTCAGATTTCAGTTTAAAATGTCACCTTTCTCAAAGAAGCCCTTGTCATTTCCCAGGTCCCCATTAAATACTCCTACAGTACTCTATTTATGCTTCTTCATAGCTTGCACCAAATTGTATTTACTAATTTAAAAGTGACTTCTGGTATCTGCTTATCTTCCCACTAGACTATTAGCTTCATGGGAGGGCCAGGACTGTGTTCTGATCATTGTTGTCTTCCCAATGCCTAGCATTGTGGTGGGCTTAGTGTAGGCACTCAGTAAATATTTGTTAAATGAATTCTTATATGTAGTTTACTATGTGTTAGGCACTGAGTAAATTCTTTACAGCTATTATTTCATTTGAGTCTTCATCACAATTTTATGAAACAGGTGTTGTTCCATATGAAACTGAGTTCATTTTACAGATGAGTTTAAATCATTTATCCAGGGTTATACAGCTCAGAGTTGGTGAAGAAAGAATTTGAACCCAGAGCTGATTGATTCCAAAGTTCACACTCTTCATCACTAGGTTGTACTGGCCCCTCACAAACAGCCAAGTACCCTTCAGATCCTTTTCTCCTTCCTGCTCCATGGTCCACAAGTATTCTAACCCTTTAAATAAACAGTTGTTAAGAACTAAGAAGAGAAATGGGGGTATGGTCTAGGTATGACATTTTCTTTTTCCCATACTTTTAATTCCAGTTCAGGAGAGTTTAGGGATGCAATTTCTCAAAATTCTTTCATGATCAAAAAACAAGAAAGCAAAAGGCAGGCTATAATCATCTGTCTGACCCAGGGAACTATTTAAAGAGGAAAAAGTCTGGACAAAACAAATGAACATCTTTCTGACCTCATACAGATTAAAGCGTGCAAAGAAATACTATATATAAATGGCACACTGAGAATTAGCCATTACTTGTCTCTGCTCAGAGAGAAGCAAATTATTACAGAATGAGAGATTAGATAGCACAGAATTTTCACTCTTACCAGAGCTTCAAATAGGATACCAAATAAAAGTACACAACAGCTAAAGTGGTCCTAACCTATCTCACCTGAAAAGCCAGAAAATTTCCGGGGATTGTTATTGGTGACAAATGAGGAGCCTTTCACTGGAGATGTCACTTGGCCGGTGGCTGTCAACTTAGCTTGGACAACGGCTTTCTTCTTCGGTGTGCTTACAGCCTTAGAAGACAGATCTGTAGGACCCCAAAAAGGGAAAACATCCTTCAATGAAAGATCCCTGAGAAAACTTCCAATGAATCTATCAACTGCTCCTAGAACCTTCTTTAGTTACTACCATAGCACTACCCCAAGGCTGGAGGCTGACTAGTCTTTCTGAGTGAAGGCAGTGTGTGATAGGGTACTAGAGGGATGGGGGCTTGTTCTGGGGACAAAAGACCCAGATACCACTTACCTCTACTAATGACTTAAATTTTCATCAACACTCCCCACCTCTTATCCCATATACATAAATCTCCAGAAGTGACAGGATTTCAGGGAAATCAGAAATCACATCTTAACAGATAAAACCTGGGGACTCCAGCTCCACAGAATTAGCCGTGATTTATAGATGAACAAAAAGGTAGAATGAAGATGATCACATATCATGTAGATTTGGCATAGGCAGGGAAATTTCCAGCTGCTGAGTAATCTTAGCTCTATGTCTGCTTAAATCTACTTGTATTTCTCTTCCTCTGAATGAGGGGTGGGGCAAGAAGCAACAAAGGCTAAAACCAATGGCTAATGCAGGGCACGGTGAGGTGGGCGCTTGAGAATGGAGAATATGTGAAGGAGAATTTTCCCTCCTGGAAGTCTTTCTTCCTCTCAAAACACAAGGATAGATGACCATTTTAGAGACACTGTTAAGAGTCCTCCTACAGGGAGTGGAACTATACCTAATTGAAGATATGAATATTACTTTACAGACACGGATCATGACAGTCTTAAGGTAAGGGACTAACTGCATTTGGAGGCATTCGTGTAAAGTCAAGATCTCTAAAATATGCATATATATGTGCATACACGTGTGTGTGTATATGTGTGTGTGTTTATGTATATATAGATGCATTCATTTTCTAGCTGTCTGCTGGAAAGGCTTAGAAGCAAAGACACCCAAGTGGCAATGAGGACACCTAGCATCCAGATTTTGGTCTCTAATAACAATCTCCACTAACAGGAACCAGGATTCCTCAGAGAAATGGCTGATTCCAGGGCTGGGGTAGGATACATAAAAGATTGAGCTTAAGAACATATTGTTATACCAGAAAGGAAAGACTTCAAAATTAAAAAAAAAAAAAAAAAAAAAAATGATGAGAGCATGTCACAAGGACACAGAAATCAGATTGAAGGGGCTCCAACATATAGGCCAATTATGGGCCAAGTGAGCACCAAAATAATTAGGTATGACTTTTAAGCCATTGGGAAAAAGTAGCAATCCATGAGTCCATAGAGATAATAAATTCTTAGATAAAAGGGGTCGGTGGGTACTCTATGCAAAAATGTCAATAAACCAAAAGGAGTCCAAAGAGATGTGACAACTAAATGCAGTATCTGATCCTAGACTGGGATCCCATACTGGAGGAAAAAAAATGTTATCAAATATATTATTTGATCAATTGACAAAACTGGAAGAAAGATGGCAAAGTATTATATCGATGACAAATTTACTGAAGTTAATAACCATATCACGGTTATATAAGAGAATATTCCTATTTTTAGGATATACACTATGAAATATTTAAAAGTAAAGGGCCATGACTTTTAAAAGTAAAGGGCCAACTTACTCTCAAATGTGTGTGTGTGTGTGTGTGTGGAGAGAGAACTAGCAAGCACACATGTGAGCACAAATGATAAAACAGAGTAAAATGTTAACATGTTTTTTTTTTTTAACTATTTTTGTTCTTGCAACTTTCCTGAGTTTAAAATTATTTCCAACTAAAAAGTTAAAAATTGGACTCAACTCTCCTTATCCCTTTTCTCTCAGCACCAGTGAAATGAGAAAATGGATTTCTCCACCCTACCTGCAATGTGCTGTGTTATCTGTTCCTTCTCATTATCTTTTAGCTCTTCCCAGCCTTCCAGCTCTGTGAGATCCTCGATTTTTTTTGTGGTAGCCCGGGCCCGCTCTAGTTTCTCAAACATGCATTTAATGTGGTACCACTCTTTCATATCACCCCCAGACTCTGAGAAGGGATTGGGCACCACTTTGCCAATTCGGCATACGCCCTTCACGATCTTTTCCTTGCATTTTTTGCAGCCGGCTGTGCCACGCTTGGCATAATCCACACAGAATCGTTGCTCGGCCATTTCACTGGGGCCACTGCAGAGTCCCACATGCGACCCTTGCAAGAAAACAAGGCAGGCTGCACGTGGCCTTAGATTGCCTCCCTGGAATGACAGTACAGGCTTTTTTCTCAGAAGGCAGTGACCGAGAAGCAAATATGTTTCTGACCACTGGCTGAATTGTCTTACGTCAGGCCAACGATGTCGCTCTCGGAACAGGTAAGGTTCTTTTCGGCTGAATGCGCGGAGGGTTTGTGGGAAGAAGATCTTGAAAGTTAAAGTCATACAGCTGCACGAAAAGGTTAGAGGCAGAGTAAATGAGATATAAATGAGGCACTAGACTTCCAATTTCCTCAAAAGTGAAAGGCCTATATGGTCCAGGCTGACTAATCAAACATCTCCCTAAGTATTAAAGGTTCATTACTTACAGGATGAAGAAGAGTTCCAATAAAGGAAAATCCAGTTTACAAAAGGGTGTTTGATTAATGTACATATGCATATCTAGTAAATGTCAACCAAGAGAACCCAAATAATATAAAAGCTTATTCTGTTTTCTCAAGGCATCAGCAATACCTGATACTCATAATGAATGATGACCTTTTTTCTTTTTTTTTTTTTAAAGATTTTATTTATTTATTCATTTATCCCCCCCCTTGCTGCTTGTGCTCGCTGGGTCAGCTAACCACGCCGTGCGGACGGGCTTGCCTTCACCAGGAGGCCTGGGGAACCGAACCCGGGGCCTCCCATATGGTAAACGGGAGCCCCACTGATTGAGCCACAGCCGCTTCCCAACCTTTTTTCTTAATCAAGAAAAATTACATATGTTCATGAAGTTTTTAATGTGAGGTATTAACACCTATGTCCTCCTCCAGAAAACAATTAAGTCATGACATAGATTTGTGATTTAATCCGAAGCCCTATATTGAGAGGCAACTAAGTGAAGCCTAGAACCAGACTGTCTGGGTTCAAACCCTAGCTCAGCCACTTAGCTGTTTGATTTTGGTAGGTTTCTTAACCTCTCCATTCCTGTTTCCTCATCGCTAAAATGCAGATAATAGTGCTTAACTCAAAGCATTGTTGCTTTAAGGGCTAAGCCCTTAGAACAGAGCTGGAGACACAGCAGGGGCTCAATAAGTAATTCTTCGAGCAGTGGCTCCCCAAGCACAAATATGTGCCTGTTTATAATTCAACAACTTGAGTCAGAGAATGCTGAAGTAACTGGATGGCAAGAATCAAAGGAACTGATAAATCAGTCCAAATGGAAATAGGGATTATATCCAGATGGTATCCCCCTTACCTTCTTATACTGTTCATATTTTCTAATGTATCTTTATAGTTCTAATCTTTAAAATACTGGAAATCATTTTCAGCTTACACAGCACTTTGCAGTAAAATTGCCATTGCATTTTAACAAAAAAACAGGCAGTTACTTACTATAGTGCAACATGGTACAGAGGAAATTGCAGGGTCTTTGTATTGAGAGAGTCTTGGGAGCTCAAGTGTGACCATACAGCATGTTACTTTTGAGAAAACCCTTAACTTCTCTGAGTCTGTTTTCTTATTTCTAAAATAATACCTAGGGGGCGGAGGTGGGTCAACTGGTTGAGCGTCCGTCTACCATATGGAGGGACCCGGGTTCGATCCCCGGGACCTCCCGGTAAAAAAAAAAAAAAAAAAATAATAATAATAATAATACCTACCTCACAGGGTGGTTTTGAAATTTAAAATGTGTCCATGGATGGGCTGGAGGGGTGTCTGAATTCCCTGAAAATGTATACAAAATGTGCATATTTGTAAATGTACAGTTTTTTGGAAAGAAGGTTCAAAACTTTCTCGTGAGATTCACAAAGGGCTCAATAACCCTCAAAATTTTAAGAAACTACAGAGGTAATGTATGGCAGGCCCATAAGAGGAGCTCAAAACCCGACATCTTACTTAGAAGATGGGTCTAATTAGGCCACTCCCAACTCTACGACCCTGTGCATAATTAAAGAAACAGATTTCAGAGCACCTCGCGGGGCCCTAGCCTGAGCCTGACAGGAGGCTAGGGAGGCGCTGGACCACGAGGAGGCATAATGCGTACAGGAGAGAACCTGTCTGTCCCAGAACTACCAACCGCCGCTGCTCAGCATTTCACCAAAAGGAACCCGAGCAGGAAATCGTTGAGGCCTGAACGTAGCAAAGACTGCCATAGCCGGTGAGCTGCAGCGGGCTGGGAAGTGAAACCCCCGCAGATGCTTATCCTGAAAGGCCTTCCAAGACGCTTTCGCAAGGAAGGGCGGAGGCAGGGGAGTGGGGCCAGGCGGCATGTGGCCAGAAACCCCCAGTCCCTCGGGTGCAGCACGGCCAGGGGGGACCCGTGAGCACAGCCGGGGGAGGCTGGGGAAGGGAGCACTCTTCCACCCGGCCAGGGGACGCGAGCGGGAAGCGAGAAAAGCTCTCAAAGTCCTAGGGAAGCGCACCAACTTCGCCGCGGGGAGTATGCAGACTGGGCTGGGACCTGAGAAGCCCCCGCGCAGAGGGGACGCATGCCCGCAGGTGTGAGGGGACACCTTCCCTCCCGCAAGTATCTTGGGGGCGTCCCAGGGAGCCGGGCACCTCCGGGGTGGACTCCCGGGGGCCGCCACGTCATGGAGGGTGTGCCCCGCGGCTCCGCAGGCGGGAGGGGGAGGAGCCGAGGGGGCTGGCTCCCGGGCTGTGCCGAAGTTCGGTCCCCGGCCCGCTCCCCTCCCTACGGCCGGCCCCGCGCGCCGTCCTCACCTGTCTTCCCAGCTCCGGCGCACACCGTAGGCCTTGGGACCAGGCGCCCACAGGCCGCGGGCAGCCCACGACGGTTGTAGCTCCTGTCTCTTTAAATCCGGGTCCTTAAGCTGGCGACAGCGCGCAGGCGCATAAGTGAAGGCCCAAGCTGCGCCACCCATCCAGGCCCGGGTCCCAGTCCCCGCCCCCAGCCTGCCACGTGGGTGGTGGTCAGATTGTGCCACGTGTGGTCCTGGTCTCTGTGTGTCTGGGTTTAAGGGCTTTCCGAACTGCGGTCGCCATCGGGGCAAGCGGAGATAGGCGGACGTGCAGGCGCCCCGGGGCGCAGCCTGGCCGGAACTTCTGAGGATCTCCCGATATTCTCGTATTGTTAAGAGATCATCTAGTCCAATTTAGTTAAACGTATTGGTTGAGAAACTACATTGTAATGAGCTTGGGGAAAGCAAAGATCGCGTCATTCAACCTATTTATCTCTTCCCTATGTCTTGTGTCCCGCATAGTTCCTAGCACATAGTAAGTATTCAGTAAATATTATTGAATTGAAAAAAGGCACAACGTAGATGATTGATAGATAGAAAATTGTGTAAGGCACGGTGGGAGAGTAATCTCTTACATTGTATATCGTTTTAAGTATATTGGCTCTTTGAACCTCCAGTCAGTTATGAGAGATTGGGTTGTCTATTTTTACAAAAGGGTGGTTGGCTTAGAGAAGATAAGTGAACTTGTTCAAGATTTGGGAACAATCGGGCGGGTTGTTAGGTAAGCAAAGGTCAGATGGTGGAAGGAATTGTTTACTGTGTGATAAGAAACTTCCCCTTTATTCTGTAGGTGGTACAAAGCCATGTAGAGTTTTACGGCATAGGAATTACTCTTGAAGCTGAGTAGGAGAGAGGGCAAGGCAAGGGTGCTCAGCCACTGAGCCACATGGACTCCCCTGAGTTAGTTTTTTCATTTGTTTGGTTGTTGTTTGATTTTGTTTTTAGGAGGCACCAGGGACCTAACCCAGGACCTGCCATGTGGGAAGCAGGTGCTTAACCACTTGAGCCACATCCGCTCCCCTAAAATACATTATTAAAGTAAATTTTGCCCATTTATTTTTACTTTTAAGAAATGTGGCTACTAGAAAATATAAAATTATATATGTGGCTCACATTCTGTTTCTATTGGACAGCATTGCCCTAGACTTAAAGACCGTTTGTGGAAGGTGGCATCTGTGTCTTATACATCTTTTTCCCCCCAGTGCCTAGAACAGTGCCTGGCACATAATAGTCACTCAGCACATATTTACATATAAATGAATGAAACACGTGAGTAAATGGAATGAATGAATGAAACACAGAAAGTGATAAGATCCCTTGGGAGGGTGTTCTTTATATTGTTTCTTTTTTTCTTTTATTATTATTATTACTTCTTGTTGTTGTTGGACTGGGGACTGGGGATTGATCCTGGGATTTCGCATGTGGGAAGCTGATGCTCAACCACTGAGCCACATTGGCTTCCCTGAGTTGTTTTTCTCGTTTGTTTTTGTTTTTTCAGAAGGCACCGGGAACTGAGCCCGGGAACTCCTATGTGGGAGGTGGGTGCTCAACCTCTTGAGCCACATCCGCTGCCTATATTGTTTCTTTGAGAAGACAAACATGTTTGATGTAAATTTGTAAAAAGTCTCAGGCTTTCAATATTTGTTGTGCTTCACTGGAAGCCCAAGGGACCCCTACTCTCTCTGTGACTCAGACCCCTCTCTATGAAATGGAACAATGTGTGAGAGCTGGCAGTTGCATTTCCTTAAGGAAGTAGGAGCTGCTCCCGAGGAGGATGAGATAATGTGGTATGGTGGGAAAAGCAGCGCTTTGGGATCATACAGACCTAGGTTTGAATTGTGTTCTTAGTCTATTAGCTGCGTAACCTTAGTCTATTTTCTTCTCTGGGATTGTGGATGATGATTAAATGAAGTGGCTGGTACTAACTTGCAAATTGCTCGGCACTTAGAGTTTTTCAGTAAATGTACATACTCCTCTGTTCCCCAGCTTAGGTACATTCACACTGCTGCCATTTTATCATTCAGTCATCAGTCAGTCAGTCGAGTATTTGTTGAGTGCTTACTTTGTCAGGCACTATTTCAGGAGCTGGAATATAGCCGTAAAACAAAACAGACAAAAAACCCTGCCCTCATGGAGCTATCAGGCTAATGTGTGGGATAGATAATAAACGAGTAAAATTTACAGTATGTAAGAGGTTGATGGGTGCTGCAGAGAAAGAGAGCAGAGGAGGAGGACCAGCAGTGCCGGGTAGGGTTGTGGGTTGCAGTCTTCAATACAGTGGTCAGAAAGGCCTCACCAACAAGGTGGCAATTGAGTAGTTCCTGGAAGGAATGAAGGTGAGAGCCATGTGGAGCTCTAAGGCAGGAGGAGCATCAGTAAAGGCCCAGAGGCCAGAATGTGCTTGGCATGTGGGAGAGCCATGCAGCTAGAGCCGATCCAGTTACGGGCGAGAAGAGCAGAAGATGCGGCCAGCAAGGGAGCAAGGAGATGGATCCTTGTAAGCCATTATAAAGACTTAGGCTTTTATTCTAGGTGAAATGGGAAGTGGATTGTATTGTGCAGAGAAATGACATGATTCTTACTTATGTTTCAATGGGATCACTCTGGTTGCCATGTGGAGAAATTGGGAGATGAGTTGGGTGGCTACTGAAATAACCAGTTGGAGAAAGGAGCAGAGCTTGGGCGGTAAACAGTGGAAGTAGTAAGAAATAACCTGAGTCTCATAGACCCCAGGGGGTTCTTGGATGGACTCAGGGGTGTCTTTGGACCCCTTGGAATTTTATTACAACAGTTTGTTTGGAAGGAGAGCTTTAATTGGAGTCTCAGAGCAGTTCCATGATCCAGACTAAGAACTATCTTGTCAGATAATCAGGATATGTCACATCTGTACCTACATACTTCATCAAAAGTCTCACCATTAAGTCCTTCCCTTAGACCTTGATCATAAATCCTTCAGGACATTTATCGAGTTTGTGAGCCTCTCAGAGCTTCTACCACGCCCTTTGAGACTGTACCGGTTTAGACTCATCAAGATAGTTAAGGAGAAAAAAATCACAGGGAAATGGGTAGATTCTGCTCATTTTCTAAGCCACTCACTGTGAAAAGCTTGGAAGCCAGAGGCAGGAATAGGGAAGAGGCTTCACACCTCCTCAGCGGATTCCTTTTTTTAAAATAAGTTCTGGTTTATGAATCACATAAATCTCAGCAGCGAGAGCCTATTTTATGGTTTGGTTTGCTTAATAATTGCACAGTTAAAATAAGTTGTTAAAAAATGGTGATAGATGTTTGTCAGGATAAATATTTAAAAAGGAACAGTTGCAGGAAGATTTAATAATTCAAATTGGCTAGTAGGTCTTCATTCTCAATAAAGGATGAGGAGGTTGGTTCTTAACCAGAGGGATTTCTTGACTTCTCCTTTGAATGTCTTTGTACTGCAGCTACCAGGTTGAGGTAGGACAGAACTGAGAGGAGTTGAGAGGAGTCAAGAGTGCCTTTGGGAGTAGCTGATTCCTGGCAGAGAGATAAGGGCTTCTGGGACAGGGGTAAGAAAAGAGGCCAAAGGTATGGGGTGAGGAGGACTCAAAGTTGCTGTCATTTCCCTGCACTCCTGGATTCATTTCCAGTCTGAAGTCCTGATGGTCATATTATTCAAAGGGCGAGTTAATACTTTTCAAAGGGAAAATAGGTTTTACAAAGAGATAAGCCTGTTTGGGAAGCAAAATTGAGTTGTCTCCTCCACTGGACTCTGGGCTGCCTGCTAGGGGTAGGTAGTGTTGATAGTTTTCCGGCTCTGGTATGGTGGCAGAGGTTGAAGACTGGTTCAACACTTTCTACCTCTGTAACTCTTGCCATTTCCTTTATAGCAGGAGAGACTCCTTCCCTCTTCTCTCCTTCTCTGGGAGTTTCCACCCAAGCCTTCTTATTGAGGCCATCATGACCACTCAGCCCACTGTGCTTCCCTCTCCTGCCTTCAGCTTCTGTCTTGGTCTTGGTGATAGACCTGGGAGGATCCGTAGGGAATACCCAGAGAATGTAAAACTAAGGCTGACTAGGTGAACATCTTATAGCTAGTAAGTGGTAGAGACTTTTGATTAATCTTCTTTCTACCGCCCATATCAGTAGTTTAATAAATAATTGTGTCCTATCCAGTTTCTTCTACTGTTTACAATGCAACCATATTGAGTTTTCTTGAATGGAAGGACTGTGTCTTCATTTATTCAACAAATATTTGAATGTCTGCTCTGTGCAGGGCATTGGCTGGCTGCTGGGTAGTAAGATAAACATGGTCCCTGCCTTCATGAGCAATTGATATATGTCTTTGAACTTCTTGCAGACCCTTGTACTATAACTTACACAAAGGAAGTAGTCAATGACTGTTTCTTTCTTTTAATATATGTTGAGTGCTTCTTATATGCCATGCAAAGTGCTAAGCAATATATAAGCAGTGTCTGGCATATAGGAATCACTCAATAATATACAGATATTCATTTAATCTTCATAATACATAAGTATATATTTAATATCATATATATGTGTTTAACATTCGTAGTAACCCTATGAGGCAGGTTTCATTTTTATCTCAGCAGATGAGATAACAGGTTACTTTATTGCTTTAAGCATTGGTATGTGAAGAACTTGTTTAAAGAACTTATTTAAAATACTGTTTCTAATGCCCCAACCTAGACCCACTGACTTGGACTCTCCTTGAGTAGGCCAGGATAGGGGCATTGGATGTGATCAGGTCAGGGAACCGCTCGCTGTTGTAGGTGAGACAGCCCGTCATCCAGAATCTGCACACTAAGGCCTGATTCTGCAGATGTTGGCCAGGGGTCTTTCTGCTCCAGCATTTGTCTAAAATGTAAACTCTTACCTCAATATCCTGAGCTGCCTTTCAGATATTTCAAAACAGTCTGTGGTCAAGTAGAATCTGTCTACTTAATACCCTTTAACTTGGGTTTTAGCTGTTCCAGTTCTATTTCTTTAAAAAAAATTCTGAGTGTTGGGTGGGTGTTATATTGTTTTTTGTTCTTTTCTGTATGCTTATATCTTGTAATGAAATGCTTTGAAAATTAAAAAGAAAGACATCAGCCCCCCCCCCAAAAAAAAAAAAAAGGCATATGATCACTTTCCACAGTGAGAGTTTTTCACGTAGCTTATGGGACTTAAAATCTAATGAAGAAAGAAAAACTCAGGGTTCTTTCCTTAGGCAAATGTTAGGTGCTCTAAAAAAGGAGGGCTTCTCTATTTTTCCCTTCCTCTCATTTGGAAGGGTCTACAAGCTGTGGACCAATATATAACTGCAAGGAATTGTTGAGTTTTGCCCATTGTCTTTGTCTTCAATTGAGGAAAATATGGCTTTCCCAGAAATGAGTTTGCTTTTCTCTCTTCTATTCCACACTGGATTTCTACTTTTGAGTGGGAGTCTAAACTCCTTAGGACCACATACAAGACCCTTTCCAATCTGACCTCAGTCGACTTCCTGACCTACCTCTGAACACTTCCTTCAGTGTACTTGAAGCTACTATTTGCCAACACTGTGCACTTTCCATGTCTCTCTTCCTTTGCAGCTGCTGTCCCCTCAGTCTGCAATACTTTTTCCCTTCTTCACTGCTTGGCAAAATCTTACTCATTGTTCAAGGCCGAGCTCAAATTTCACCTACTCAGAAGCCTTTCTCAGCCCTCCCCCAGGAGTCAGTTGCTCCTTCCAACATGCCACCCCCCCACCCCCCTGGCAACTTTGACCAACATATCTACATTTTATTGCATTATATTATAGTTAGTTGTTATACAATTAGGACAGTGCTTCTAACTGGGGACAATATTGCCTCCCCACTCCCCAGGAAACATTAAGAAATGTCTGGAGACACTTTTGGTTGTCAAAGCTGGGGGGAAGGGGGGTTGTGACTGATGTCTAGTGGGTAGAGGCCAGTGATGCGGCTATGTACAGGTCAGTACCTCCCCCCTCCAAAAAAAAAAAAAAAAAAAAAAAAAGAATTATCCAGCCCAAAATGTCAGTAGTGCTGTGGTTCAGAAATCCTCATATATACTGAGGTCCCTTGGTTCAGGGAACACATCTTATCCATATTCATCTTATTCATCCAGGACCTGGCATACTGTACTTTCTCAGTAAATGTCAAATGTACAAATGAGAGGGAGTGAATGACTGGGAGAGGCTGAGTCTAAGCCTTTTTGGGAAGTACCTTTACTTAATCCAGGCCCTCTGCTACTTCTAGATGATCCCAAAGAGAGCCCCTCCCCTCCTTCTCTACACTTTGCCTCAGATACCTGTTGAGGATGGTGCATGGGGCAAAAGCAGTGTCCTAGAATAAAGAAATAATGTAATAATAATAGTAACACCTGCTGTACTAAAAGCATTTTTGTGCATTTACTTAATTTAATCCTCTTTGTGCCTGGGAGGTGGAAACTATTATTCTTCCTCTTTTGCAGTTGAGGAAACCAAGGGTGAAGTAAATTGCCCAAGGTTATGTTGTTAAAAAGTAAGGATCACAGGGCACTGTGTAGCTGTTATTTCCCAGTTGAAATGCCCGGGAACTAAAGTCATCGTTCTTCTTCCCATTAGAGACCATTAAGAAGTTAAACACTGCTGAAGAAATGGGGGCAGGGTGGGGCAGCCTGGGAGTGTGTGGAAAAAACATGAGGATAACAGACTTCAAAAAATATGGTTTCCTTACCAAGTTAAAGTTTCTGATGAGTGCTAAATTCCCTTCACCTTGACAGCAAACTTCTCTAATCTTAATTCTTGGGGGAAGATACCCCACATTCTTATATTTTGTGAGTAAATAGTAGAAGGGATATTGGATTGGGAATTGAGTTTCACCTGGTCTTACTTTAGCAATAACTTGTGAGTGACTTTAATTAGATGTCAGAAAATGGAAGTGATAATATTTTACTTCTCTGGGGGTGTTGAGACTTGAAGAAAACTGATGTGAGTGTGGTGAGAAAAAAATACCTTCACTATGCAAATACAAATTAATATTAAATAATAAGGATGCAGGGTAACACTAGAAAGAACGGGCTTTGAGATTGTTTCCTTGGGCAAGTTGCTTTCCTGAGCCTCAGTTTCCTTAGCTGTAAAATGAAGGTGTTACTCCTTCACTGTTGGTCGGAATGTAGAATGGCGCAGCCTCTGTGGAAGACAGTTTGGTGGTTCCTCAGGAAGCTAAATATAGAACTGCCGTATAATCCAGCAATCCCTCTACTAGGAATATATCCAGAAGAACTGAAAGCAAGGACACAAACAGGTATTTGTACACTAATGTTCATAGCTGCATTATCCACAAATTGTCAAAAGATGGAAACAACCCAGGTATCCATCAACCAATGAATAAACAAAATGTGGTATGTACATACAATGGAATACTATGTTGCTGCAAAAAAGAAATGAAATTGGGACAATTGACAACATGAACCTTGAGAACATTATGCTGAGTGAAATAAACCAGACATGAAAGGACAAATATTGTATGGTCTCACTAATATGAACTAAATACTAAGAGTAAACACATGGATTAAAACCTAGATCATATGTTACTGTAGATTAGTAGGACATTGGATGAGGGCTGAGAAGGGGTACTGATGCTTAATGTATGCAGAATTTTCAATTAGCTTGACTAGAGAAGTGTCGAAATGGATAGAGGTGCTGGTAATACATTATAGTGAGTATAACTAACATGGCTGGCTTATAAATGGGATTGTGGCTGAAAGGGTAGTTTAGAGATGTAAATGTCATTGAAAGAAAGCTAGAGAATAATCTAGGGACAGAATAACATAGTGAACCTGGAGGTGGATAAAGAATGTGGTTAATAGTACAAATATAAGAATATTCTATGAACTAGAACAAATGTACGTTACTATTACAAGATGGTAAGAATAGTATGCATGGGAAAATACAATTAATGTAACTTATGGACTATAGTTAACAGCAATACTGTAATATTCTTGCACCAGTGTCAAAGAAGGTACTATACCAACGCTAAAGATCCATAATAGGGGGGTATGGGATTTTTTTCTTTCGGATTAAGGAAAACGTTCAAAAGTTTACTGGGGTGATTACTATACAACTCTGTGATGAAAATGAGTAACTGGATAGAATGTACAAGGCATGGGGCTGTATAACACAAGGAACCTTGTAGTGGATGCTAGACTGGGGTTAACAGTACAAATATGAGAGTGTTCTCTCATTAACTATAACAAATGTACAATACTCATACATAGTGTTAATAATAGGGGATATATGGAAAAAATATATCAAGTGTACTCTATGGACCATAGTTAGTGGTAATAGTCTATGTTCTTTCATAATCTGTAAGAAATGTTCCAGGGGGGCAGATGTGGCTCAAATGGTTGGGCGTCCGTCTGCCATATGGAGGGACGTGGGTTCAATCCTCGGGACCTCCTGGTAAAATAAAAAAAAAAAAATGTTTCAGAACAATGTAAGGTGTTGGTGGAGTGGTGATTTATGGGAATTCTGCACATTATGCATGATTGCTTTGTAAGTTCACAACTTCTCTAAAAAATAAAAATAAAAAAAGTTAAAAAAATGGAGGAGTTATATATTTTGCTGGATTGTTGTATTAGAGATGGCGTATTTTTTTTTTTTTTTTAATTATTTTATTTATTTATTTTTTTATCAGGAGGTCCCAGGGATCGAACCCGGGTCCCTCCATATGGGAGACGGACGCCCAACCATTTGAGCCACATCCATCCCCCGAGATGGCGTATGTTAAGCCCTTGCATAGTGCCAGACATATGGTAGATATCCAGTAAGTGGTAGCTATTATTTATAATAACCCGACAACGTGGCTTGATTGATAGTCCCTTATATCCATTCTTGGCTAAATAAGAACCAACCGGACAACACATACAACAAAAACAATAACCACCACCATCAACCACCCTATCTGTGTGGCCCTCCGCACTCCCCTAGAGGTAACCACTGGCTTCCAGGTGTACATGAAGCCTGTCAAATGCTGTTAGCAAAATGGAGGTGCAGCCAGGTGGAACTCTTCTCCTCCTCAGGGAAGGATGGCTGATTGCAAATATTTACACTGAAATAGTTTTGAGTGCCAATGACAGGAGGAGCGAGCCAAAGGAAATGGTGGTGGCAGAGAAGGGGACTGAGGGCTGAGAGCAGCTGGGAGGTAGTGCACTTGCAGACTGTTTGATCTTACCCTGCTAATGAATTACTTTCTCCCTCCTGTTTTCCACTTAAGAGGCCTCTAGGCAATCAGGGCTGCCGACTGAGTCTTGCTAACATATGGACATCCCTCTTTGCTTATTTGGTGCCATGAGGAATCCCGATTGACTCCTAAATGTGGAGGTGGCCCGTTGCACTCTAGAGGCTCTTGTGGTTGCTTCCTTGTGCTGCTGCATGTTCTCAGAATAGGTAAGAGCTTCCTGTGCCAAAGAAGTAAGGGAGAGACAATGCAGCAAAAAGTTTCTTAGTCCTTTGTTCAAGGGCTGACCTGACTTTTGTTCTGGTTATGATTTCCGTGAGTTGGCTTTTTTTTTTTTTTTTTTAAACCACTTTTCCAAGCAACTTCCTGCTGTGTGGGTATTATTCATTCATCAACTTATTGAACCCTCTTATATGCCAGGCATTTTTTCAGCTTGTGATAAAGATAGACAAGCTCCCTGCCCTCATGGAGTTTCCATTCTGGTGGGGAGAGATATTAAATTTATATATAAATAAACTTAGAGAATCATAAATAGAGTAATGTGATAAGAGACTGACAGGTGGTGGTGGGATGGCTGTTTATGATAGGAGGTGGTGGAATGGCTGGGCTGTTTATGTCACCTAGCAAGGGCTTTCTGAGAAAGAGACATTAGATCTGATAAGGTGGCCATGCTATCTCGTCAGGTTCCAAAGCAGAGGGAATCACAGGAGTATAGGCCCCGGAACAGCAAGTTTGAGGAACAGAAAGCTAACCAATGAGGACTTGAACCTAGAGACCAAAGGGAGAGAATGTAACAGATGAGGTTAGAGAGCTTGGAGGGACTGGTTCTTTATTTCAAAAAGAAACTTATTAATTTTGAGTATCAAAACAGTTGCATTATTGGTTTCTCTTTCTCCCAATTGGTTATCAAGACCACACCAAAGGAGAGTACATTTTAATCCAATAAGCTGCAGGATGCACACCTATCAGACCTCACAGAAACCTCACCAAAAAAGGGGAACTGGGTGGGGAAAGGAATTGTAAAAGATCAGCACACTGCCAGCCCAGACTTTAGAGAGGACTCACAGCCAGACGAGATTGCCAGTGCTCCCCAACCCTAAAGAGTAAGAGTTTCAAAATAATATAAAATTAAAAAAAAAAAAGTTTTGTCCATAAGCTTCCTCCAGCATTGACTGATCCAAAGTATGAGATGGCATTTTTTAGAGATAGCAGCTTCAGACCCCAAAAAGGGTGATGTTTCAGATGGCTAAATTAGTGCAAAAATGTAATTTTTTCTTTCCTTTTTAAAAAGGAGGCAGGAGAGTAAATCAGTGGTCACAACATAAGGGGTACATGATCCATTCTGTGAGCTGTTGAGAAGGGGGTAGAGAAAGGACAGGACAAAGATTTGGTCTCAGAAGGTCTCACCATGTTAATTTGGTCACTTCTGATGAGAAAAAAAAAAAAAAAAAAAAAGTGCCCTAAGATACCTTAAAGCTGAAAACCTGAAGAGCACTTTTTTTTTTCTTCCTTTTTTTGGTGGAGGCTAACTCCTGGGATCACTTTCCTGGTTTGGCTGGTGCTTTGCATAGAGCAATGAGTTTCCCCCTGTGCTATGTTCAGCTCTCAGTGAGGCAAGCTCATCTCTCTTTCCCTCTTCTCTGGAGAGGGCAATATGTATTAAGTTGAAAAATAACCTTCCAAAAGTGAGAAAAGGATTAGATTGCTGCTTCAGAGCTATGGAATTATTTGGAATGTTTTACAAATGGTTACTACAACAACAAAAAAAAGGGGGATAATTACACAATGTATACATCACAATATGCTTTTAAAGACACTTGCATTTAACTCACATTCCCTTGAATGTTGTTCCTAAAGGTGTTCAGCCCCTAGCCCAGCTGCAATCTCTGGGAGAGACAGATAGTGGTGAAAAAAGACATGGGGCCAGGGGTGGGTCTACAGCAAGAGGAGAAAGAGCCTTCCAGTTAAAGATCAGCCCTCAGTTTAACGGTCAGCTTCGGGCAGGCTGGCCTCAGGCAGAGATGGGGTCAAAGGGAGGAAAAGCAAAAGAGTGGGACTGTCATGGTCTCCATCTCATTCAGGTCAAGCAGAGTCTGGTCCAGCATTCTTTGTGTACAGAGGTGCTCCTGTTTGGTGCATTTCCGTTTATCTTCCATATCATCAACTGTCTTTTCCAGCATGGCTACCAATCTCTCAGCAAACTCAGCACGGGTCTCAGCCTCCTTGAGTTTATCAGTAAGAATATTTACCTCTTCTTCATATTTGTCTTCTTTTTGAGAGTACTTTTCTTCAGCAGCACTCAGACACTTCAGGTCCATCAGTCTGATCTGCTCATCCACCTCTTAGCAATGGGACTCTGCCAGCTCAGCTCATTCCTCAGTGCCTTCCAAGTCCTCTTCAATAATCACCAACTTACGAGCCGCCTCCTTGTACTTCCAATCCGCCACTTCTGCAGTGTGCTTAGCTTATTTGAGTTGGATTTCCTGGAGTTTCATCTTTTCTTTTTCTTTTTTTTTTTTTTTTTGCATTTAATTATTTATTTAGATGTTTAAGCTCTCGCACTAGATTTTTACAAGCTGGTGAACACTGACAAATTATTTCTCCCACAGAACTATAACCACACATTCCCAGACAGTATAAATATATGGTTGAACTAACATTAATACACATCACCATTTTATCAATTACATAATAAAAGAAATTATCAAGTATCCAAATATTAAGTTACACAGCTCAAAAGGCATATAAAATATTAGATGTCTGCTGAATTCATTAGCAGAAACCTACTTTTTTTTGCAAGAGGTTGGGAAGAGAAGGAAAAAAAAATCACTTCAAACAAAATAGCTGGTAAACAACTTCCAATAGATAAGGAAAAAATTACAAGAATTTCAGTAATTTTATGATTAAGAATTATTGTAGCTACCATAACAAAGCATCGCTACCTTTTAAAAAAATAATTACTAAATTAAAGAGCATATCTACATGTTCTGCACAAGACAAAAGCAACATTTTACTAAAAATATTTAATAGCCCCCTCCCATTCATTTGTCAGGCCCTCCCGGTTAAGTTGCACTCCAAAGTGCAAACATTAAATTAACTGTAAGGCTTTTTTTGTCTGGAGACATTAAAGACGTGTGCTTCTGTACAATGCAGATTTTCAAAATGGAGGTTTTCTCTAAAGTCACAAAATGAGATTTTGTAGACATTAAATAATCACCGTAAGACTTGGTAAAAATCCCAACAAAATTCAATGACTGCGCAAACCTGATATATATTGGTACTAATGTGGGAGATGTAAACACAAAGTGAATGGGCAAATAACCATTTAGGCCCTACTTTCAATGTTTGAAATGTCTGAATGAATAAAAAGGTCTAGAGTGTTCTTAGTTCCTGGGATTTTAAGTTCTGTATGATACTAAAAATATACAAGTATTGTGCTGGGTATTTTGGCACCTAATATCTCAAAAATTTCTTATATATTGATAAGATCCTGGTATGGGAATAGATTTAAAGACAACTTATAACTCAATACTGCATGATTTCAGGAAAGGTCAATTGTTACAGATAAGCCCATTTTAAATGCTGACCAGCAAGAATCCAAATAGGCTGACTGTAACCCACAGAGGTTGCAATTCTGTCAAACGTGTAGCATGGTGAAACTGCTTTTCAGTAACTCCTGTGGAAGCTTCATTAGACTTAGTCACCAACATGTTGGCTAATACGTTCGACAAATTAGGTCCTCTCTCAAGTTCCACTTCCAAGGCAATAGCATCAGGCACCCCAATTTTATTGAACGCAACAGTTGTTTCTGTGACCATTGGAGTCTTTGAAGCGCAGCCGCATCTTAGGACGATACTTCTCCAAATACAAAAGTTGCTTGCTGTTAAAAGCTCCACGCCGCTTTTGTCTTATGAACTGTACTGCATCTTCATATTTCATTCCACCTTCAATCAATGCTAGGGCAACCAGCACTGGAGCTCTCCCAAGACCTGCAACACAATGAACAGCAATGCAGCAACCAGGTTCTTCACGAAACTTAATTTTTACAAGACTTAACCAATCATCAACAATCTGGTTGGATGGTGGCGCACCATCATCAAAAGGCCAATCAAGAACATGGATGCCTTCTTTTTCCACAAGAGCTGTGTCATAAGTTGCTTCACATACTCTTACTATTGTGGTTACTCCATACTTCTTAAGTTCCTCTATAAATTTGCTTAAGGTTGCATTGGTTGGATTGTGTGTGATAAGAAATCTCATGTTCTTGTATGTGACTTCCACAGGAGCTGGGCGGTTCATTCGAGCCATTTTAATTTAGTTAAAAACACTCAAGAGGGTATGAAAGAATTTTAAAAAATGAATACAGAAACGGTGTAAGGAAACTGAAGTCTACTTCAAGATACTCCACTTGAAATTCTCAGTGCTTTGCATATGAAGTTGGGAGTAATGGGAAATGAAATGAACCTCCTAACAAGAAGCAGCGATTCTTCAATCCAGTAATACTGAGGCAATATAAAGAAGTGCACTGAGGTTTACCCCATCCAGGTCAGAATTCTTGTAATACGCTCTGCGGATTTCAATTCAACACTTCTGTGTCTAGGTTAACCACTTTTATGGGGGTGTCTTGGTGGAGTAGTAATGAGTTTCTACAGTTCATTTGTCTGCATAGAGGTCGTGCTGTGCCTGGCAGTCATCTCCACTGCCCTTCAGAAACTCCATAAATGTGTGACCAATAACACCACAGAACTGAGGAATATGTTTACTCATTGAAGATTGTGGCCTAATCATACAGCCGGTCCCGAGGCGGCGGCGAAACAGGCGGTGGCGGCGGCTGCAGGGCAGGGGGGCGGCGGTGGTCGTCGCGGGGCGGCGGCGGCGGTGGCACCAGGCTCTACCATGCAGTGAGCGGCTCTGAGGAGAGCGCGTCGCCGAGCCGGCCCGCAGCCGAGAGAGCCAATACGCGCGCCGAGGCCGAGTTTCATCTTTTCAAGCCTGGTTTTCAATAACCTTCATACCTCTCTCGCTCTCATCAGCGGCTTAGTCTCTGCCTCCTCCAGCTTTTGCAGGGCAGTGGCCAGGCACTCCTGAGTGCCGTCCAGCTCTTTAACCAGCTGGATCCGATGGTTCCAGGAGGCCACCTCTGCCTCAGCCTGTTCCCAGTCCAGCCTTTCTCCCTCTACTTCCCATTGGAGACCCCTGGCTCTCTCCTCAGCATCATCCATCATTGGCCTGCTGCTGTAGAATCTGGATCTTGCACTTCACTGCCTGATGGTGGTGATCCTGGCCATGGTGCCCACCCAAAAACTGCTCCCTCTTGGTTTCCTGCCTCCTCTGCTTGCAGCTGCTTCTCACCCTTCCCAACAAATGTTTATTTGAAGGCTGGTTAGGATATCAGCATTTTTTTTCTCTTCCAAGTTAGGAGAACTGTATTAAATTGTTGAGTGGCAAGAGGATAACTTTGTTGCATTTACAATAATTTTAATGTGATATTGGCTGATGGGGAGGGCAGTTCTCTAAAAAGAGAATGACTACCAGTACTTGGAAGCAATTCTTACAATTTGAGAACATTGGTGGTATGCAGTTGATGCCAAAACCTATTGGAGCTCAGAGGTAGAAAGCAGCTCAGGAAGGACCCACCAACTCCTGTAGCTGTTTACATTGTTTTCAGATTCATCAAGAATTCACTGAGCACTAATTATGGCAAGAGCAACTTCCCTTATCCTCTGGTATACAGAGCACTGGGATCAGATTTTGGCAGCCTTTTGGCCCTCCTAAAAGCCAAGTAGTGGTTCAATAGAATAGTAACATACACTGGCACTCCTTAGGCTCTTCTTTAACTGTGCTACAATCAAGGGTTCAACAAACTTCAAGTACATTCAGTTGTTGACTTAGAGAAAGTTCACACTCCTTAGAGAAAGGCATTGAAGTTTCTCTATAATTGTTTACAACTTACCTTTCAAATTATAACTCCACTCTCACTCCAAAATAAGTCTGTTGTAGTTAAATTGGTCTGCTCACTATCTCCTGAGTATGTTTTATTTTTTCCACCTGGATACCTTTCCTTTAGACATGCATTGTTCTATATGGTAGTCATTTGTCACATATGGCTAAGTCCCTGAAATGTGGCTAGTCTAAACTGAGATGTGCTATGTGACACACACCAGATATAAAAAATGTTGAACCAAAAAAGTGTAAAATATCTAATAGTTAAAAATAAAATATATTAAAATTTAATTTCACCTGTTCCTTTTTTTATATGGCTACTAGAAAATTTAAAATCATAACGTGGCTTGCATTATACTTTTAATGGACAGTACTTCTTCAGAGCATTAGCCAGCTTCTTAGGCCAGCGTAGTATTGGGCCCACCATTCGAACCCATCTTTGTATTTTCTCATATTCTGAAATTATTATTCAGAATACGAGAAAGTCATGAATGATGGAAAATTGAGTAAGTCTGGATTCATATATTTGAAGTAGGCATGTCCTCTTTGTCATCAAACTGAAGTTGTTATCACTGATCAGATGGCAGCTCAAGAAAGCAAAGGCTTTGTGCCAAAGGCAGCAGGAATAATTTTGGGCAGATAGCAATTGCTCAATAAGTTTTACTTTCTTTTTTTTTTTTTAACGGGAGGTCCTGGGGATCGAACCCGGGTCCCTCCATATGGGAGACAGACGCCCAACCAGTTGAGCCACATCTGACCCCAGCTCAATAAGTTTTAGATAACTACTTTTAGGCACCCGCACTAAAAAAACAAACAACAAAACACCCCAGATCTCATCTTTATCTCTCGTTTTTCTTCCACTTCTCTTCAGTCATTAAAATGTCAGCTCTTCTTGTGAAATTCTTTTAATTCTATTCCTCTTCCCTCAATCCATACCTAATCAAAGTTTTGAAAAACTAGCTTTTAACTAGTCTACAAGCTCCCTTCTCTGTTATTTCATTCTATATCCTGCAACTAGAATAATCTTTCACAATACCTCTTTGCAGATATAATTCTTTGCTCAAAACCAACATTTCCCCCCCCCACATTGCTTACAAAAGGAATTCTTTTATCTAGCAGTCAAGGCTTTTCCATACTTTATCTCTTGGTTCTCCCCTCCATTAAACATGTTTATTTTAGTCAAACCAGACTGAGTTAATATATGTAAGTCATTTAGAATCATGTCTGGCCCTTAGTAAGAACTACAGAAGTCTTAGCTATTAATATCTCATTGTTATTTGAATATGCTGTATGCATTTTTTTTTTTAAATCCCTGGAACACTGCTAATTCTCTTTTCCTATTTGAATACCTCTATTTCCAAAGGGAGGAGTTACTTAAACTATCAATGAGTAAAAAAAGCCAACTGTTACTGCTGGAAAAACAAATATCTGTCTTACAATAGACAGAACCTGTAACTCTGAACCCTAATTTACCACAAATATAATAAAAAAACTTTAAGACTGGATGGGAGATAAATATTAGGCAGTATTTCTTTTATATAAGACAGTAAACTTATGGAATGTGTTAAAAAGCAAAGCTTGAAAAAATATAAATGGCTTCTGAATTTAGGGTAGTAGTTCTCCAACTTTGCCATATACTAGAATAACCTGAGGTGCTTTTAAATAATGCTGATGCCTGGACCTCATTCAAGATGTATTCAATCTCCTTAAAGATAGGCGTCAGGCACTTGAATTTTTAAAAAACTTCATAGGTGATTCTCAAGAGCATCTACACCTGAAAATCATTAGTTTAGTCAAAAGAAACTTTGGATTAAGGAGGTTGGACATGTATGGCATACTTTTTTTTTTTTCCATGTTCTCCTAAAGCTTGGTTTTGAAAGCAGAAACAGAATTACAGGTAGAGAACTGATTAACCTAAAATGACATGTGTTTATGTGCAGTGGTCTTAAAACAAAACACCTCGAGTTTGATTTAGGGTCAGAAAAAGCTTTATACATCCCAAACATCTAACTGCTTGTCTGTTGGTCTAACTTCTATTAATTTATGAATTTTAAAACAGAATTACTTAAGTAAATATATTTTTAACTATATGCAATATTTACAGTTTACAGATTTTACAACTCAGAATTATACATTTAAACCTGTAAATGTGTGAAAAAGTTGGCATTTTAGTATCGCACACTTCAAAAACATTTTACACCAATTTTCCTAAGTTAGTACTCACAGACTCTTTCATCTCAACAATCCGGTCAGGTATGCAAACCTCTAGGCACTAAGTAACCGAGATCTTATCAAGAGACAGCACTTTTTTCTATACAAAAGTAAAGAGTTTTAGAAATCTTGGTTCTTTGAACTCCTACAACAAAGCCCCTTTCACCCGCCAATCCTGAGACAACAAATCCTGCAGTTCTCCCTCATCATCGCTGTCAGCATTCTCCTCCTCCTTCTTCTGCAGTTCTTTAATGGTCAGAACCTCTTTAAGTTTATTCTTTATTTCATCCTGGCGATTCCGCAGCTTTTCCACCCGACGGTAACACTCTATTTGCTCATCAATCTCCCCAATCTGCCGGTCCAACCGTCCCTCCTCATCCTCTTCAGCCACTATGGCTTCAGAAATAGTGTTGACCTGCCTCATGGCTTTTTGAAATTCGTCCCATTCTTTGTCCATCTGATCTTTTGGGGCATCAACCTTTCGAACCCTCGCATCTACTTCAGGATCGTCAAAAAAGCCTTCCGGTAATGCTTCTGCGGTGTTCTCTCTCCTTTCCACCACTTTTTCATGTATTTCTGCTTTCTCAATGGACCCTGAATGCGGGATTAAGGGGGCCTTGGGAGGATTTGTATCAAAGAAATCGCTTGGCAGCACACTACTTGTTGCCTCCCGCGATGAAGAAAGTGAGTGTTCTTTGCCTTGTGCGTCGGGTGGTACCTTGCTGGCTCCCCCCCCTTTTCCTTCTCCCTTCTCCTCCTCCTCCTCTTCCTCCTCTTCATCTTCATAATCAGGGAGTAAACCGAGTCCCGGAGCCTTACTAGGGGCCGCTTTAGTGGATTCTTTTCCTCTTTTGTCAGAGGAGTTGGCAGGCAAAGCGGATGTGGAGGGCTGTACCTGAGGCACCAGGTAAGTCTTCGCTCTCTTAGCATCTTGGCTATCTACGACCGGAGCCTTTCTCTTGGTGGACTGAGGCGTTGCGCTGGCGGACGTACCTTGGGGTGCCTCCTTGGCGCCTTTCAGCTCGACCACTTTCTCTCGGTGCTGCTTTCCGAGGACGTGAGTCTGCCACAGAAGCTCGCTCTTAACCGGGGTGTTACACAGGGAACAACTCAGCTGTCCCAGACGGTTGTACTTCGCGAATGGAGATTCTATTCGTTTCCGGTTAGTGCTGAGACGCTGCTTCTCCTTCATCAACCGCCGCAGCTCGTCCTGATTCACCACTCGCTTCCCCGCAGAAGCGCGAGTGGAGGCGGAGGACGCCATTTTCGCGACCTGACACAAGGCGATTCTGACTTCCGTCCCGGCGATGTCTGATAACGTCATTTCCTTCATGGGTGGTGATTGGCTGGGGCTTAGGAGAGTGGGGCGTGGTGCCGCGGTTTTCCCTCAGAATCGCGATTTAGTGTGTTTTTGCCCGAGAAGTCGCTTTCCTGACTCTCAGGCTATGGCTGCAGTGAAGGCGGTAAACTCCAAAGCTGAGGTGGCACGGGCCCGGGCTGCTTTGGCGGTCAATATATGTGCCGCCCGAGGGCTGCAGGATGTGTTGCGGACAAACTTGGGGCCTAAGGGCACCATGAAAATGTGAGGCGGCCGTTGGAGCGGCCGTTGGGGCACCGGGGGCTTGTTGGTTGTTAGGGCGCCCTCTCAGGCAGAAAACCGCAAAGAAATTGGAACGATGTGGTCGCAAGTTGGAGCTGTTATCCTTTATTCTCATTCTTGCCGAGGTCATCTCCAACCTCGTGGGGGAGGAAGAGAAAAGCCTCCCCGAGGAAAGGGCCCCATGAGTGAACCCTGCCCTCACCCGCAACGTTTCTCTGTGATGTTAAGGTTCATATGCAGTTAGTGTCTCATTAGAAACAAACCATTTAGCCCCCTTGGTCTTCAAGACTATATACTCTTAAGAATGAGTGGAATAAACTAACTGTAGAACTTAACGCTCAGGTATTAGATACTGGGAACACAGAGATGGCCGAGATATAGTTTGTGTTTTTAAGGAGATCTGAGAGGGTAGATGTGCTAATAATAATATTATTGTTATTAATGCATATGTACATATTGCATATTACATAATATTATGTACATATGCATATATTAATACATAACAGGGAGAAAGAAAAGCCCCTCAAATAGCAGGTGATGTTTGAACCGAGTCTTAAAAGAGTTAAGAGTTCACCAATTGGAGAAGGGAGAAAGGGTCTTCTAGATAGAGCAAATTTAGGAAAGGAAAATTCCAATGGTGTATATCCAACAGAAACAAAAACAAAACAGATTTATTGGGGGAAAGTATTTGCTGGTGGGGATGTGGTAGATGATGTAGGAAAGGTAGACATAAACCAGATTGGGAAAGGTCAAGTATGTCATGCTAAATAGTTTGGATTTTACCTTGAAAGTGATAGAAAACTTAAAAATCACTGAAGGATTTTTGGTCAGGAAACTGAGTCACATTGCCTTTTAGAAAGGTAACTTAAGTATAGTGTGGAGAGTGGGTTCAAATTCAGAGATATTAGAAGGCTGTTGAAGTAGACCAAAGTAGCGATGATGGTAGCAGTGGAAATGGAGAGGAGAGGGTAGATCTGAAAGCTATTTAGTTTGTAGAATTGACAGAACTTAGTATTCTCGTAAATATGGGGCATGAGGGTGACTCAGCTAAGTGAATGAATGAATAGCATTCACCAAAATAAAAAAATTAATCTGCAGGAAATTTACAAATTTGTCATCTGTAGATTTCCAAGACTACTTTAACCAAACCACTGTTCATAAACTCATCAACTGCTCCTGAATTTAAACCTCTTGATTCTGCATTTGGAATGAAGTAGCCATGCAGTCCATCTGGGGAGAAATGGTTGTGTGGGCTGCAATCGGTGGTAACTACTGTAGTATCTCCCTGTGGTACAGTGAATGTTTTCCAAGTTCAGTTCTCTGTATTAAGTATGATGGAGTGCCAAGCATTGGGAGTGTCTTGCTTGATTCTTGTCATGTGAAGTTAATAACATTACTGTTCTCTGAACAGGCTTGTTTCTGGTGCAGGTGACATCAAACTCACCAAAGATGGCAATGTGCTGCTTCATGAGATGGTGAGCTAATGCTGCCAACCCTAATAACCATGAGAAAAGCTTAGTTAAGAACATAGTAATATTTGTATATCTTTTTTTTTTTTAACAGGAGGTACCGGGGATCGAACCCCGGTCTCTCCATATGGTAGACGGACGCTGAACCTCTTGAGCCACATCCGTTTCCCATTTGTATATCTTTAAACCTAGGCTGTCAGCTAAATACTGTAGTCTTGAGATACACTTGTTAGATTAAACCTTGATGAAAAATGTTTATCAACTATTTTCAAGTCTTTGTGTAGTACAAGTAATAGCTTAGGAATGCTTGTAAATTAATAATAGCTCTTAAAGTCACTGCATCATGTTCTTTGTAATCATGGAAAAATTTTTTAAGTCTTTTGCAATTTTGGTAAATGTAGTCATCTTTGAGATTGAAGGATTTAATCTTATTTTGGAAATGTCATTGCATTCTGAAGCAAAGACTTTTATAAAATGTTCAAACCTCATTAGTTTGCAATTTTTAAAATTTTGGACTTGACATTTATTAAATATTGATAATGTAAAACATGTAAACCAAGCAGAATGAAGCTTATTTCATTTCTTAATTTTACTATTGACTCTTAAGTTATCTTGTTTTTGGTGGACTGCTTCTTTATTTTATCTTCTCTCTTTTAATCTGTTATTTACTTTTCCCAGCAAATTCAACACCCAACAGCTTCCTTGATAGCAAAAGTAGCAACAGCCCAGGATGACATTACAGGAGATGGTACTACTTCAAATGTTTTAATTATTGGAGAGTTACTTAAACAAGCTGATCTTTATATTTCTGAGGTATTAAAATTTCACAGAATTCATATTTATGTAGCACTTTATTTTCATTGGAAAGCTATTTGTTTGCTAGTAAAGTAGTTTAATTTTAAGGGTAAAAGTTAATTTGAGTCAAGATAGTCTTGGATAATTATAAATGGAAATAATATATGAATTTTTTTTGCCAAAATAATGCCTTTTATTGGAATTATATACCTCTTTTAAGAATGAAATATTTAAGATATATAAAAAAGTAAAAGAATACTCATGTTCCCTTGGCTAGCTTAAGAAGTAAAACATCACTGATAAAGTTTAAACCAAATTATGTACCTTTCTAAAAATAACTGGAGAAAAATTGAATATTTTCACATTGTAAATTTACCTACCTTTCTAATATTATTTTCCTTTATAAACTATCTACTCTAGTCAGATTCCTCCATTAGCCTCAGAAATCACCTACATTTTTATGTCTGTACCATTGTTAAATCTGTATTCTTGGGGGTCGGATGTGGCTCAACTGGTTGGGCGTCCGTCTCCCATATGGAGGGACCCGGGTTCGATCCCCGGGACCTCCCGGTAAAAAAAATTAATAAAAAAACAAAAAAAATAAATTTGCTTTCTTTAAAAAAAAAAAAAAATCTGTATTCTTTTCTTGGCATTACTTATCTTTCTAAGTAAATATTTGAATTGTTCCTCTCTTTCAAGGATCATTTCAGCAAAGCATAACCTGATAAAAGTACTAAAATTTTTACTTCTTTGTGTTTCATTTAGTATTGGGAATTCTATATTAATCCAGTACTTGCAATTTACATCTTTTAGATGCTTTTTGGCTGTAAGTAGTAGAAACTCAACTAAAGCTTATTTACACAAGGAAATGATTATCTACCATAACAGAACATACAGAGATAGGGCAAGCTTATCAATTAGTCATCAAGTACCCAGGTCTTTTCTTCCACTTAGCTTTCCCACTCCCAATGCTATCTTATCCTAAGGATTATTTCTTTTTTAATTTTTAAATTTATTTTTTCTTTTTTTCTTAACTAAGGTTTATTTTGTAATGATTTTCATGAATGTAAGACTGCCCCAAATCAGGGCTACCTGCTTCCCTTAGTAACACCTAGCAGGGGTCGGATGTGGCTCAACTGGTTGGGCGTCCGTCTCCCATATGGAGGGACCCGGGTTCGTTCCCCGGGACCTCCCGGTAAAAAAAAAAAACAAAAAAAAAACCAAAAAACAAAACAAAACACCTAGCAGGTGAAGGTAAGAAAAATCATTCACCCAACTATGAAGATAAATTCTTCTGTTGGTATGATTGGGCCAACTTGGGTCTTATGTCCACACCAAATCAATAACAGTTTTTAGGGGCATTCACTTAGACTGATGAGGATCTACTTCTTGAGCTATGGATTGGGTCAGCTTCCTTTGAAACACAGGATGAAGAGAAAACTTTAAATTAGGGTTGGGTGGAAAGAAATATGTGTAGACATGACAATAATGTCATAATTCTCAGAAATAAAAAAGACATCTTTTTTTGTTCTGGATTTGCAACTTTTTTTGTAAGTTTGAGATTGTTTCAAATACAGAGCACTGAAAAAAGGACTTTCATAAATTACATATATATGTATATTTAGTGGCATTGATATAAAGTAATACTATTTTTTGGACATACCTATTAATAGGAGAGGATAGAAATTTTTACGTTGGATGACTTACTTTATAATTTATAGTTTTTTGTTGATGTAATAGGGCCTGCACCCTAGAATAATAACTGAAGGATTTGAAGCTGCAAAGATAAAAGCCCTTGAAGTTTTGGAGCAAGTTAAAATAAAAAAAGAGATGAAAAGAGAAATCCTCTTAGACGTGGCTAGAACATCTCTACGAACTAAAGTTCATGCTGAACTAGCCGATGTCTTAACTGAGGTATATGTTTAAACTTTGCATTCAGACCAAATATAGCCTGACACATATGAAAATTTTCTTTTTCCTATAAGATAATCAAGCATTGCATGTGGTTCTTTTGAACATAAAATACTGAGACAGGGAAGCGGCTGTGGCTCAATCAGTAGGGCTCCCGTTTACCATATGGGAGGCCCCGGGTTCGGTTCCCGGGGCCTCCTGGTGAAGGCAAGCCCGCCCACACGGCGTGGTTAGCTGACCCAGCGAGCACAAGCAGCAAGGGGGGGATAAATGAATAAATAAATAAAATCTTAAAAAAAAAAAAAAAAAATACTGAGACAAATATTTATAGACTTAGCCATAGACTAGATTTGTTTGGTCAGTGTAATAGTCAGCCAAAGGGGTGCTGATGCAAAATACCAGAAACTGGTTGGTCTTTATAAAGGGTATTTATTTGGGGTAGAAGTCTACAGTTACCAGGCCATAAAGCATAAGTTTCTTCATTCACCAAAGTCCATTGCCATGTGTTGGAGCAAGACAGCTGCCGACGTTTGCCAGGGTTCAGGCTTCTTGGGTTCCTCTCTTCCCGGGGCTATGTTTCTCTCCGGGCTTAGCTTGTCTGTTTCTTCCACAAGGCCAGCTGTGAACTCTCAGGTGAATGGCTCATCTCTGTCCCGGGGTCTTCTCTCCTTCCTCATCAAGAACTCCAACATCAAAACTGCTCCAAACTGTTCTTTGCCATGCCTTTTTTTTTTTTTTTTTTTTTTTTTTTTAAGATTTATTTATTTACTTTATCCATTTTAAAACCTCCCTTCCCCATTTTGCTGTTTTGTGTCCATTCACTGGGCAATTCTCTGTCTGTTTCCTGCCATCTCTTCTCATCCTCCTCCTCCAGTCTTCACCAGGATTCGATCCTGGAGACCTCTGATGTAGGAGAGAGATGTTCTGCCACCTGCGCCACCTCGGTTCCTGGGTTTCAGAGCTTTTGGAGCATCTCGTCTTGTCTCTCCCCTGAGTCTCTCTCCTGTTATGTCATCATCTTGCTGCATGGCTCCCGGGGCCTGGCGGCTCACCGGCACACAGAGCCTGGCAGCCCATGCGCCTTCTCTCTCTATATATATTTTTTATTTTACCGGGAGGTCCCAGGGATTGAACCCAGGTCCCTCCATATGGCAGACGGACGCCCAACCATTTGAGCCACATCCGCACCCCCTGCCATGCCTTTTATATTTGATTACTGCCCCGCCAAGGGATGGGGCTCAATGCCCTACTGACGTGGCCCAGTTAATGCCCTAATCATAACTTAATCATGCTCAGATTAGCAGACCAGTTTACAAGCATGATCCAATATCTATTTTTGGAATTCATAATTATATCAAACTGCCAAACTACTACAGTCAGAATGGTATTTATAATTTTTAAAAAGTGACATATTAGACCTTCTTTTAAGTTACTTGACAGTTGTGGATCATCTCCTGTGGAAGCTGTTGGGGTGGTATACTGTTCTCTTTAACAAGTGGTACATATTTTAAGATGTGAGGTGACCACACAGGAGACTATTTTGGCATTGTGTCTTATGGTCAAGGTCACCACTTTAATGAAATGTAGATTGATAAGACAGAGTAGTCACATCTGGGACATGCATATTTGTTTTGTTCACTTCTAGAGGTATAATGTATATCATATTAGGACAAAATTGGCTGGGTATTTTGGGAAGACTTTTATTAAGTGGCTGTAGTTTCTGAAACTTGAATATTTTAGTTAGTCAGGGATGATCAATTCATAACAACCAAAACCACGAGAGATTGACATACAAATCAGAATGCCGTCTTGTTAGTTTAATTTGAGAAACATAAATGCCAAATGAACTGGACCACCTGAATTGTTTCTGCTCAGTTCCTCTTACTAATAGGAAAACCTACTTGGGAAATCAGATTAAGATTAGACAGTTTCTTGCTGAGCAATGTCAGAATAAAGCTTATGATAAGCCGCTGTATTTTCTGCTGTTGGACTGTATATATCAAGTGGCCCAGAATCTTCATGCTGTCTGGTTGGGGCCTCCATTCTCTTTTGGAGCAATAGGAATACTGATATTCTCAATATCCAGGTGACCTTTCATAATTCCCTGTTAGGTGCTAAAAACTAAATACTATGTTAACCTCAGGTAAACTTTTCTAAGATATATTTTTATTTGCTTTATTTTTATTTTAGGGCACTTAGTACTTATTTCTATAGTCAGTTATTTTCATATTACTGTACTTTCTGATTAAAGCAATAGGGTGTGCAGTACTGTGCTTCCAAATTGCATATCCCTGGGGTTATGTGACAGAATAAGATACCTTTTTCTGGGGTGTCAGTTTTACTTTATTTTTAATTTACTTTTTTTTTCTTTGTATTATTTCACATTAAAACAAACATGTATATATTATAGCATAACTTGGAAACTTTATGATAAAACATGAGATTTTAAAAAAGTTTCTTGTTATATCCAGCAAATTTTAGCTCTTCCCTTAGATCACACTTCTTCCTTTTCTAGTAGGATGTCCTTTGGTGGAAAGTTTTGAATAGTGTTGGTATAGTGGAAAGAGCAGTGGATTGGCAGTTAAAGAGACCTTAATTATAGTCCTGGCTCTGTTATTAGATATTAGACCTTGTTTTAAGACTTTAACTTAAGGCCTGGTCTCATTTTTCTTATCTATATAAAATAAAGGGTTTGGACATGATGATTTCTAAGTATCTTTAGGCTCTAGACCAGGGGTTTTTAACCTTTTTTGTTCCATGGACCCCTTTTGCCAGTCATGTGAAAACCACGGACCCCTTATCAGAATGTAGTGGCAGACAGTTTTATGACACTCAACATCGGAGGTCTGAGAAAATAAAGACAATAAGTTGATTTTTTTTAATTCAAGCTCACAGACCCCCTGAAATCTTTCCAGGGACCCCAAAAGGGGTCTGTGGACCCCTGGTTAAGAAACTGCTCTAGACCCTCCATGGTTATTGGTTATTATGAGTGTTCATAACAAAGTAGCACTTGGCCTTGCCCAGTGTTTTGTAGGATAATATATTAGTCAGCCAAAGTGGTACTGATGCAAACTACCAGAATTCTGTTGGCTTTTATAAAGGGTATTTGTTTGGGGTAGAAGCTTACAGTTACCAGGCCCTAAAGAGTCCAACTCAAAATACCATAAGAGGTACTTTTTCACCTAAAGTCTGTTGCCACGGATTGATGCATAATGGGCAATGTCTGCAAGGGTTCAGCCTTCCTCCTTCCTCTTAAGGCTCTGTGGACCCAGATGCTTCTTTTCTCAGCTGTAGGCTGGCATAAGGCTCTCCCTGGGGATCGTTTCTTTCTGGGCTCAGCTGCTCTGGTTTCTGGTCTCTCCACAAGGTCAGCTGTAGATTATTAGGCTCATCTCTCTTCCTGGGTCCCTGTCAATGCAGCACTTTCTCTTCCTGCGTATCTGTTTCTGTGTGTCTACCTCCATGTGAGAGTCTGTTTTATCAGCCCAAGGGGGCTGGGACTGAATGCTGAGTTGCACTCTAATGATATGGTTGAATCAAAGCCCTAATCTTAACAATTTAATCAGACGTCTCAGCTGAATCTAATTCATTTTTTTTGTTTGTTAGTTTGTTTGTTTTTCACCAGGAGGTCCCTGGGATCGAACCTGGGTCCCTCCATATGGGAGATGGATGCCCAACCATTTGAGCCATATCCATCCCCTAAATCTAATTCAATCAAAGGGGTATCATGCCCAGAGAAACTGACCAGTTTACAAACATAATCAATATTTCTTTTTGGAATTCATAAATAATATCAAACTGCCACAAATAGTATATACTTTATGGAGTTTGAAGCCCTTTACCTGCTTAGTCTGGTGATAGATGACATAGGCTAGTTGTTTCATTTAATAAACCAATTCATTTACTGTTCTCACTCACTTCTCTTTCAGGCTGTGGTGGATTCTGTTTTGGCTGTTACAAGAAGAGGTTACCCTATTGATCTCTTCATGGTGGAAATCATGGAGATGAAGCATAAATCAGAAACAGATACAACGTAAATTACATAAAATTTTTTTTTTTTTTTTTTTTTTTTTATTTTAAAGATTTTATTCATCTATTCATTTATCCCCCCCCTGCTGCCTGTGCTCGCTGGGTCAGCTAACCACGCCGTGCGGGCGGGCCTGCCCTCACCAGGAGGCCCCGGGAACCGAACCCGGGGCCTCCCATATGGTAAACGGGAGCCCCACTGATTGAGCCACAGCCGCTTCCCAATTACATAAAATTTTGACAATACATGGATTTTAGCATATATTTGCTGTCTTCAGATAGTCTTTCTTTTTTTTTTTTTTTTAAAGATTTATTTTATTTATTTATTCTCCCCCATTGTTGCTTATGGTTGCTGTCCACTCTCTGTGTCCATTTGCTGTGTGCTTTCTGCATCTGCTCATCTTTTCTTTAGGAGGCACCAGAAACCAAACCTGGGACCTCCCATGTGAGAGAGAGGTGCTCAATCTCTTGAGCCACCTCAGCTCCCTGGTTTGTTGTGTCTCTCATTGTCTTTCCTCTTTGTGTTTCTTTGTTGCGTCATCTTTTTTTTTTTTTTAAGATTTATTATTTATTTACTTTTGTCACTCTCCTGTTAAGTCATCATCTTACTGTGTAGCTTGGCAGGGCCTGGTGGCATACCTGCGCACGGGGCCTGACAGCCCACATGCTTTCTGTATTTTTCTTTATTTTTACTGGGAGGTTCCGGGGATCGAACCCAGGTCCCTCCATATGGGAGACGGATGCCCAACCATTTGAGCCACATCTGACCCCTGTTGCGTCATCTTGTTGTATCAGCTTGCCATGCCTTGCCCATTGTGCCAGCTCGCCTTCTTCAGGAGGCACGGGGAACTGAACCCAGGACCTCCCATGTGGTAGGCGGGAGCCCAATCACTTGAAACACATCTACTTCCCAGATATTCTTTCATTAATTTCATTAGTTACTTTTATTCAACATCCATGTATTCAATCAACATATATTAATTGTGTATCTTTCATAAGCCAGATATTGTTCTAGGTGCTGGGAATGAGGACAAAATGAAATGAAAATAAAACAATTTCTTTCCCCAAAGAGCTTACATTTTTAGTGGGGAGAGATAGACTGTAAACAAATTAAATAAGTGGTGTTAAATGTTATGAATAGAGGAAAAATAGAGTAAGAGAGAGAAAGTGACAGTGTGTGTATATATATTATTTATAGTGGTCAGGGAAGGCCACTCTGATGAGAAACTTAACTAGAGGCCTGTGAAGAGGACTGTAAGGAGGACTCTGAAGAAATAAGGGAGCTAGTCATGTGAATGTCTGTAAGAGGAATGTTTTAAGAAAAGGGAATAACTGTTGAAAGACCCTGAGGCAGAAAGACTGAGGCAGAAGTGTGCTTGGGTATTCCACTATGCCTGAAGCACAGGAAGAGGAAAAAGTAATAAGAGGTAAAAGGGGCCAGATTCTGTAGTACCTTGTTGATTTTGGATTTAAGTCTTTTAAAACTTTATTATGGAAAATTTCAAACATACGTAAAAGTAGAGAGAATAGAATAACACCTATATACCTGTCACCCATCTTCATCAGTTTTTAATATTATGGCTAGTTTTGTTTTATATATATCCTTATCTTTCCCCTTCCCACACCAACATTGTATTTTACCTGTAAACACTTCAAAATCTATCTATAAGATATAAGCCCCCCCTTTGTTTACCTAACATATCCAAAAGACATCTAAAAATTAATAATAATTCATTAATACCATTTCATATTCAATAAGCATTCCAGTTTCAACAATTGTCTTATAAATTTTTTTTCATTTAGTTTTGTTTGAATCAGGATCCAAATGCATTTGGTTGGGGGTCGGATGTGGCTCAACTGGTTGGGCGTCCGTCTCCCATATGGAGGGACCCGGGTTCGATCCCCGGGACCTCCCGGTAAAAAAAAAAATGCATTTGGTTGATATGTCTCTTAAGTCTCCCTTAATCTGTAGATTCCCTCTTCCTCCCATTTTTTTTCCTTGCTTTTTTTTTTTAATTATTAAAGTCAGATTGTTTGTCTTGAAGAGTTTTTGTGGGAAGATTTTTGATTACGTATGTAATTTTCTTAATGGTTGTAGGACCAGTTATGTTTTTTACTTCTTTTTTTTTTTTAATTTAAAATTTACTTTTTATATCAGTATTACAAGTTGCTCAATTAACACAAGTGGTTACACTCCCCCCTTATTTTTGCTCATTCCTCAATCTTGGGGGATTTGGAACAATGTCCACTCTGACTGCTTCAGGCTGAGAAGGGATGTAGATATTATAGGGCAGAGGAAAGGAATTGTTTTGCTCACAGTTGAAGATACTCCTTGCTTTTGGGATTGGGCTTGTTAGTTGTCCATTTTGGTAAGTAATGTTTTTCTAGGAATTTGTCTATCTAAATCTTTAAGAATTTTGACATTAAGTGTTCATAAATAATTTCTTATTTTTTTTAATGCTTGCAGGATCTATAGTGATACCTTCTTTTTTCCTGCTGTGTTTTTTTTTTTTTTTTTTTTTTAAAGATTTTATTTATTTATTCATTTATCCCCCCCTTGCTGCTTGTGCTCGCTGGGTCAGCTAACCACGCCATGCGGGCGGGCTTGCCTTCACCAGGAGGCCCCGGGAACCGAACCCGGGGCCTCCCATATGGTAAACGGGAGCCCTACTGATTGAGCCACAGCCGCTTCCCGCTGCTGTTTTTTTTGTACTTTCTCTTTTTTTTGTTTTGATAAGTTTTGCCAGAGTTTTGTATGTTTGTTTTTGTTTCCTAATGCTCTTCACTTTTAGTTTCTCTTACTTTTTTGGGATTTGGGAGGAATTTTTTTTTTTTTTCCTGTTCTTTTTCTGTTTTCTCTAGATGGCTATTTAACTTATTAATTTTCAGCTTTCTACTTTCATAATACAGTATTTAAGGCCTTAAATTTTCCTCAAAGTACTATTTAGTTGCATCCCTTGTTTTTTTTTTTTTTTTTTTTTTTTTTAATTTTTTTTTTTTTTATCCC
>JAKSZT010054055.1:18239850-18272607 GCA_026826555.1 Tolypeutes matacus
TTTTTTTTTTTTTTTTTTTTTTTTTTAAGATTTTATTTATTTATACCCCCCCTTTCTTGTTTTTGCGCTCACTGTCTGCTCTCTGTGTCCATTTGCTGTGTGCTCTGTGTCTGCTTGTCTTCTCATCTTGTCTTCTCTTTAGTATGCACCAGGAACTGATCCTGGGACCTCTGATGTGGGAGAAAGGCATTCAATCGCTTGAACCACCTCAGCTTCCTGGTTTGTTGTGTCTTTCACTGTCTCTCCTCTGTCTCTTTTTGTTGCACCAGCTCTCGCGTGGGCCAACTCTCTGCACAGGCCAGCACATTTTCACCAGGGGGCCTGGGAAACAAACCTGGGACCTCCCATATGGTAGATGGGAGCTCAATTGCTTGAGCCCCATCCACTTCCCCCCTTAACTTTTAATATGTAGTTTTAACCTTTTTATTCAATTTAAGATATTTTCTAATATCCATTAAAACTGTGTTTCTTAGTTTCAAAATATTTGGGAAATTTTCAGTTATTATTATTGATATCTAGATGAATTACATTATGGTTATAGAATATATTCTATGATATTTCACTCCTTTGAAATTTGTTGAGACTTGTTATATGGTTCTGCATAGAGTCAATTTTAATAGGTGTTTCATATGTGTTTGAAAAGAATGTGTATTCTGTAGTTGCTAGGTACAATGTTATATATATGTCCTATTGAGACTCTGTTATTAGGTACATAGAGATTTCAAAGCATTTTATTTTCTGGTACATTGAACTTTTATACTAATATAAAGTGACCATCTTTTCTCTAGTAATGTCTTTTTTTTTTTATTTTTCAAGATTTTATTTATTTATTCATTTATCCCCCCCTTGCTGCTTGTGCTCGCTGGGTCAGCTAACCACGCCGTGCGGGCGGGCTTGCCTTCACCAGGAGACCCCGGGAACCGAACCCGGGGCCTCCCATATGGCAAACGGGAGCCCCACTGATTGAGCCACAGCCGCTTCCCCTCTAGTAATGTCTTAAAGTGTGATTTTGTCTAATATTGATGTAATTGTCACACCAGCTTTCTTTTAGTGAGTATTTACCTATCAAACATTTGTGTATCTTTTTACTTTCTGTCTTTGTGTCCTTATAGTTTGAATGATTTTTTTGTAAGCACCATATAGGTAGATTTAAAAGACTATTATATCTGGAAAGCGGCTGTGGCTCAATCAGTGGGGCTCCCATTTGGTGAAGGCAGGCCCGCCCGCACGGCATGGTTGGCTGACCCAGCGAGCACAAGCAGCAGGAGGGGGATAAATGAATAAATAAATAAAATCTTTAAAAAAAAAAAAAAAGACTATTATATCTAGGGGAATGGGTGTAGCTTAGTCGTTGAGTGCCTTTTTTGCATTTATGAGGTCCTGGGTTCAATCCCTGATAACTCCTAAAAAAAACAAAACTCTCCAGAATAAAAATGTTATACCCAATCATCTTTATATTTTAATTGGAACATTTAATACATTACATTTAATGCAGTTATGGATATATTCAATTTTAAATCTACCATGTTATTTTGTTCTGTTTGTCCTCACTTGCTCTATTTATATTTATTAAGTACTTTTTATCATTCCATTTTCTCCCTCTACTAGTTTGGAAGCTCCACACTTTTATTTCTGTTCTTTTTATGATTAATCTAGAAATCACACCTGGCATGCTTAACTTATAGAAGTCTAAAGCTAATCAAAACCTTTAACCTCCTTCTGGAAAATATTTCTATTTAATTCTTCCTGAATCATGTTGTTGTTATTGTTTAATTCTAGTTTTTTAAACCCCCACTTGACATTATCATGGTTACAAATAGTCAATGTTTGTAAAGATTTATCCTCATATTTGCCACTTGATTTACTCTTTATACTTTCTTGCATCTCAGTCTTCTGTTTAGGATCACTTTCCTTCTGCCTGAAGTTTGTTTTGTAGAATTTCTTTTTTTTTTTTTTTTTAAAGATTTATTTTATTTATTTCTCCCCACTCCCTTATTGTTTGCACTTTCTTGTGTCTGTTTGTCTTCCTTGTTTCTTTAGGAGGCACCGGGAACTGAACCCAGGACCTCCGATGTGGAAGGGAGGCACCTAATCGCTTGAGCCACCTCCGTTCCCTGCTTTGTTGTGTCTCTCATTATGTTTTTCTTCTTGTGTCTCTTGTTGCGCCATCTTGTTGTGTCAGCTTGCCATGCCTGCCCATCGTGCCAGCTCGCTGTCTTCTTTAGGAGGCACCAGGAACCAAACCATGGACCTCCCATGTGGTAGGCAAGAGTTCAATCACTTAAGTCACATCTGCTTCCCTAGATTTTCTTTTACTGAGGATTTGCTGGAGTCCTACTTTCTAATTTTGCATGCCTGAAATGGCTTTATTTCATTTTTATTCTTTGATAGTTTCACTGTGTATAGAATACTAGGTTTTCAGTTATTTTCCTTTAGCTCATTGAAGGTATCATTCCACAATCTTGGTTTCTATTATTGCTGTTAATCCTTTAAAGATAATCTTTATTTAGCTAGATGGTTTTAAGATTTTCCTTTTTGTCTTTGGTATTTTATACTTTTATATGATGTGTATGGATTTATTTTTATTTCTCCTGCTTGGGATTTGCTGTTCTTGAATCTGTGTATTGATGTTTTTCATTTGGTTCTGGAAAATTCTTATCCATTATCTCTTTAAGCATTGCTTCTGTCCCATCTTCTCTCTTCCTGTTCTCCAATTAAAGATATGCGTGATGTTCTTACTCTGTCGTCCATGCCTCTTAACCCCCACTTTTTGGTAATTTTCTATCTTGTTTTTGTGTGTGTGTGTGTGTGTGTGTGTGTGTGAGACATTCTAGATAATTTCTATTATCTGTTTTGTTGTTCACTGACTGTTTAATTCTTAAGCAATATCTAATCTACTTTAAAACCTATCCCCTGATTAAAAAAAAACTTTTAAATTAGGTATAATATACACTGAAAAGTGCACAATTCATAAGGGTACAGCTTGAAGAATTTTTACTGTAACCAACACTCATACAAGAAACAGAACATTACCATTACCTTAAAAGCCTGTTTTATGTTCCCTTTTAGCTATCATACCCCCTAGAGTAATCTGAATTTCTATAGCATAGATTAATGTTGCCTGTTTTTATACTTTTATAAATGGGATCATATAGTAGGTACTCTTTTGTGTCTGTCTTCTTTCATTCAGTATTGTTTTGTCCATATTTTTGCATGTTTTCATAGACTATTCTCTATGCTGTTTAGTATTTCATCATGCTAATATACCACAGTTTATTTATTCATTCTATTGATGGGCATTGAGATAGTTTTCAGTTTTTGGCTATTATGAATGTGCTGCTATTTTGTTAAATGTATGGATGCATTCTGTTCTCCTTGAATTTTTATTTATTATATATATGTGTGTGTATGTGCCTTTATTTACAGAAGTTCTATTTGATTCTTTTTTTTTTTTTTTTTTTTTTAAAGATCTTATTTATTTATTCATTCATCCCCCCCTTGCTGCTTGTGCTCGCTGGGTCAGCCAACCACGCCATGCGGGCGGGCCTGCCCTCACCAGGAGGCCCTGGGAACCGAACCCGGGGTCTCCCATATGGTAAACGGGAGCCCCACTGATTGAGCCACAGCCGCTTCCCTATTTGATTCTTACTTAAGATTTTAAAATTTTGTTTTCTCTGCACATCTTTTTAAACTTGCCTTCTCTTTCTTTATACATATAGTCCAGGTATGATAATTGCAATATCTAACGTTTTGCCTTGTCTGTTTCTGGTATCTTTTGTTTTTTGCTGGATCTCACTCATGCTTTGTTTCCATGTGTACCATTAATTATGCTTAAAAAAAGTATTTGTAGATATAATTTGAGACCTAGGATGAGGGTCTTCCTTTCTTCAGCGAGAATTTGCATTTGCTGCTGCAAAGAGCCCAAGGACTACTTTAAATTAAATTCAAGCTTGAGGTTTTTTAGACTATCTAGTTGATGTGACTTCTCACTACAAGTCTACGTAAGGACTGGTCACTTCTGTTTACATCCTCCTGGTTTATATCCTGAGCATGTAGCCCTTTGGAATCCCAACTTAATGTGAAGGACGTCTTCCATTAGACTCTCCACATTGGATTAACCTTGTCCTCCTCGTGTTGTAGGGTCATTTAAACAAAGTTCAGATTTGCCTGGATTGTCAAATGACTTTAGGATAAAATGCCTTGCATTTATCTACTTACCTCCTGACTTCCTGTTTTCTTTTTGGTTTTGACCAAGTAATTTTTTATTATCTTGTAACTCTTCTGTGTTTTTAAGGTTTTTTTTTTTTTTTTAATCCAGCATTTTTAGATGATTTTAGTAGTAGGATTGGCCCAAATAACTGAGCCTACCATAACTGAGCGTAACAAGTTCTCAATTTTTATTTCAGAGGGAACTCTGTGGTGGTTGTGTGAAGAATAGGCTAGAGAGTACAGTAGGAGGTAAGAGGTGGAGGTGGGGGTGGGGCAGCAAAGGCAGAAGCAGGAGACTAGTCAAGAATCTGTTGTTGTAATGCTGGTGAGAGATGAAAATGGTTTAGGGCAGGGCATGCCTAGAATGAAGAGGCAATAGGATTTGTTTATGATTTGATGTGGAGCATGACAGAAACAGTAGTCAAGGATGTCCTTTGGGTTTTTGGCATGAGCATCTGGAAAAGTGGAGGTGCCATTTCTTGGAATGGGAAAGAATCTGGGAGGAGCAGATCTGGGGAAATAAGAGTTCAGTTTTGAGCATTTATGTTTGAGATGCCTATTAGACATGCACATAGAGATGCTGAGTAGGATTAGGAGTTGGATAAATGTGTCTGGAGTTCAAAGTAGAGGTCTGGGTTGGAAATAGGTATGGGGAAGTAATTAGTGTATAGATAACATTTTAAAAACCATGAGAGTTAATGAGATCATTTGGAAGTGAATATAGATGGAGAAAAGAGAAGTTTAAGGACTGAGGCCTGAGAACTCCAGGAATTAGAGTTTGAGAAGATGAGGATGATTCAGCAAAAGTGACTGAGGAGGGGTGATTAAAGAGATGGGAGGAAAACCAAAAAGTCTGTTGCCCCAGAAGCAAAGAGAAGAAAGTATTTCAAGGAGAGAATAGTCAACTATGTCATATTGTTGCTGAAATTTTGAGCAAGTTGTGAACTGAGAATTGACCATTAGATTTGGAAAATATTTAGTTTTTTGGTGGCTTTCATGAGAGCTGGTTCAGTAAAGAGGTAGGGTTGAAAGTCAGATTAAAGGTAGACTCCAGAGAATGGTAAGGGAAGAAATGAGATTAGCTGTAAAGGGGAGTAGAATAATGGGGGCAGTAGCTAGACGAGAGTATGGGAATAGGGTTGACAGAGAACCCTTTGTTTTGAAGATAGGAATTGTTACAGCAAGTTTGCTCATGAGAGTGCTATGGCCAGAATAATTGATAATGTGGGGGAATAGGGGACAATGCATGGGTAAAGAGGGAAAATAGAATTCAGTATATAAGGGATTAAAAGGGTTAACCTTAAATAGGCACATGGGCTGTTCATCCATAGTAATAGGAGGTTCAGGTTCAAGTGCAGGTAGATTGGTAGGTATAGTGACTGGACAGTTTTTCTGTTTTCTCAAAGAAGCAAGATTGTTTGAGAGTGAGGAGGGAGGGAGGGGAGAGGTATTGTAGACTTGAAGATTGAAGAGTATTGAATATTTAATTTGCTTGTTTCTTTCTAAATAAAATATCTTCATATTCAGTTAAGAGTTGGAATAATCTAGTTAGATTAAAATTTTGAGGGGAGTGGATGTAGCTCAAGTGGTTGAGTGCCTGCTTCCCATGCAAGGTCCTGGGTTCAATCCCCCGGTACCTCCTAAAAGAAAAAAAATTGAAGACCTTGTAATTATGTTTAACTATTTCAAAAATTATTTCTTTAGCGTATAACAAATATTGGTTATAAAAGATTCATAAATAGAAATGTCATTCTCTAAAAGTGATATATGAATTTTATAAAGCTATAAAAATATTTACTCTTGAAAGAACATTTGGAAAACAGATAATTAAGCCAAAAAATCATATATACTCCTACCACCCAAGCATAATCCTTCTCTTAGTTTCCTTTTTTCTGTTCTTTTTAATGCCAGAGTGTTTATTATTTTAAAGAATAATTATAATCATGCTTTATATATAACTTATCATTCTGTGTTTATCAGGAACTACAGTAAATATTTTTCCATGTTATTACATAGTTTTCACAACCATCAAGTAGCTGGGTTATTATTTGCTGAACACTGCCCTATTGTTGGACATTTAGGTTAATGGTTTTTAACTGTTCCCTATAATTATTTTGAACAAATGTTCCTAAGAAACTCATTGTATGCCTACTTTTCATTACTTGATCAGCTGTGGCATATGTTTGAGCCACATAGAGAATAATTTTGTGTAGATTTTTCATTGTGATATAATAGTCACACTGTGTTAAAGTAGATTCTGTTTCCTAATTTTACTAATTATGTATTTGGTTTAAAGTTGGTGCAAATGGGAAACGGCTGTGGCTCAATCAGTAGGGCTCCCGTTTACCATATGGGAGGGCCCGGGTTCGGTTCCCGGGGCCTCCTGGTGAGGGCAGGCCCGCCCGCACGGCGTGGTTGGCTGACCCAGCAAGCACAAGCAGCAGGGGGGGGATAAATGAATAAATAAATAAAAATCTTTAAAAAAAAAAAAAAAAAAAAAAAAAAAGTTGGTGCAAAGAAACAATGTGTGCCATGGCAGTTTTGTTACAACTTTAGGAGTACAATTCTAATTTTATACCTAACTTTAGAGTATATATTAAAAGTAAGAAACATTACATATTTTTAATAGATTGATCAGAGGATTAGTTTTGGATCATGGTGCCCGTCATCCAGATATGAAGAAGCGAGTAGAAGATGCATTTATCCTTACTTGCAATGTATCACTAGAATATGAAAAAACGTAAGTATGTCAGTTTCTTTTTATAACTTTTTGAAATGTTTTTTTCTAAAAGTGTTTTTAAATCTCTTTCCTCACTCTTTTTTTTTTTTAAAGATTTATTTTTATTTATTTTATCCCTCCCCTCATTGTTTTGCACTTGCTCTCTGCTTGTTGCATGCTCTCTGTTTGCTGGTGTTTTAGGAGGCACTGGGAACTGAACCTGGGACCTCCCATGTGGGAGGAAGGTGCCAATTTCTTGAGCCACATCTGCTCCCTCTTTCCTCATTCTTAAATGTTTAGTATAGACTCTCCCTTTTCCTTTTCTCCCCACCCTGCCTTTACTAGCTTGTTTTTATTACTCTTTTAGAGAGGTGAACTCTGGTTTCTTTTATAAGACTGCAGAAGAGAAAGAAAAATTAGTAAAAGCTGAAAGAAAATTTATTGATGATAGAGTACAAAAAATAATAGACCTGAAAAACAAAGTCTGTGCTCATTCCAACAAAGGATTTATTGTAATTAATCAAAAGGTGAGAATGTTTAGATTTTAATTACTTTCAATTGTTCTTCATTGTTTCTCAAAGTAAGGTCTGCAGAACCCTGGGAGTCTAGTCACTATGACCCTTTCAGGGAGTCCATGGGGTCAAAACTATTTTCATAATAATAATAATGCTTTTTTCACTGTGTTGACATTTGCATTGATAATGAAAAAGCAGTGTTGGACAACTGCTGGCACTTTAGTGCAAATCAAACAATGGCACCAAACTGTACTTGTAGTCATTGTACTCTTTACTGCCATACCACCACATACTTGCAGTAAGAAAAAAAAAAGCTGGTTTCATTTAATAATATCTTAAAGCAGTAAAAATTATTAATTTTATTAAATTGTGATGTTTAAATATGCATCCTTTTAATATTCTGTGTGATGAAATGTGAAGTATACACAAAGCACTTATGCTGCATACCAAAATATGATGGTTGTCTTGAAGGAAAGTTCTTGTGCAGTTGTTTGAGTTGTGAGCTAAACTGGCCACTTTTTAATGGAACACCATTTTTACTTAAAGGAATGACTGACAGACAAACTATGTTTATTTAGACTTGAGTATTTGGTAGATGTTTTCTCAAAAAGGAAGGAAGTGATCCTGTCACTTCAAGGAAATCAGCTAACAGTATTTCTTGCCATTTAACCTTTTAACTGAAAATTAGAATTTTGGAAAACCTATATCTCTCACTGTGAGCTTGACAGCTTTCCAATACCTAAGACTTTTCTGATAATATCAAGCACCTTGATATTAACCAATGTGATTTTTAAAATACTGTTTAACCATGAAATATGTCAACATTTGGAAGCTCTTCCTAACTCAGTGAACCAATATTTTCCAAATGACTATAAAAGGCATGGTTTTATGAAATCATTTCTGGGTAAATAATCCACTCAACGTGCAAAGTAGACCAATGGATTTTATTTTATTTTTTATTACTATTATTTTTTTAAAGATTGATTTATTTACTTTATCCATTTTAAACTCCCCCTACCCCATTTGCTGTTTTGTGTCCATTCGCTGAGCAATTCTCTGTGTGTCTGTTTCCTGCCATCTTTTCTCATCCTCCTCCTCCAGTCTTCACCAGGATTCGATACTGGAGACCTCCAATGTAGGAGAGAGGTGTTCTGCCACCTGCGCCACCTAGGTTCCTGGTTTTTGGAGCATCTCGTCTTGTCTCTCCCCTGCGTGTCTCTTCTGTTATGTCATCATCCCCCTCCATGGCTCCCAGGACCTGGCGGCTCACCAACACACAGAGCCTGGCAGCCCATGCACCTTCTCTCTCTATATGTTTTATTTTACCCGGAGGTCCCAGGGATCGAACCCAGGTTCCTCCATATGGCAGACAGACACCCAACCATTTGAGCCACATCTGCCCCCAACCAATGGATTTTAATATAAGAGTATAAAAATTCATTACTGTTGTTCCATATTCCGAATTGAAACTACCCTTTAGAAACTATCACTTGCTGGGTTTTGGTATAGTGTCAAATAAGAATATCCACATGTATCTAAAAAGACTGTTAAAATACTCTTCCCTTTTCCAATACATATCTGTGTGAAGCCATATTTTCTTTATATCTCCTAACCAAGGCAAAATAATTGCAGCAAATTGAATACAGAAGCAGTTATTAAAATTTAGCTGTCTCCTATTAAGACAGACTTTAAAGAGATTTGAAAAAAATGTAAAATAATGCCACTACTTTCACTTTTTTTTTTTGAAAATATAGTAAATTTTTATTAAAACTTTCATGTGATCTTGAAATGGGTTTATTATTTTAAATGGATTAATATTTTTAAAATTTTCTCAGTTTTAATTTATAATATGGTAGATATTGATAGCTACAGTTCATATAAACAAAAGCTCCTTGCGGTTCTTAATGATTTTTAAGAGTGTAAAGCAGTACTGAGACCAAAAAAGTTTTGAGAACCACTGGCCTAAAACTTGCTTCTAACTTTGATGTTAATTTTGTTATAGGGAATTGATCCATTTTCCTTAGATGCTCTTGCAAAACATGGCATAGTAGCTCTTCGCAGAGCTAAAAGAAGAAATATGGAAAGGTAAACTTATAGATAATTATGTATCCTGGGTTATTAACAGATTAATTTGAAACTACCCCATGTGATTCCTTTTAGTTTCATGTAAATCTTGAGCAAAATAGTAGTGTAGAAATTCCAGTTTTTGTTTTTAATTTCAGTAAATAATTGAACTTTCAAAATATCAAGGTTGTTAACATAGCTCAGGACATAGTTGACATACAAGGAATATTTTCATCTTCTTAAAACGGATTTTAAAAACATTATGACAATACTGTCTTCTGAGTTATATGTAATTTCAGACTATCTCTTGCTTGTGGTGGAATGGCTGTGAATTCTTTTGAAGATCTTGCTGCAGATTGCTTGGGACATGCTGGTCTTGTATATGAGTATACATTAGTGAGTATTTCTGAGAGCAGTGATTATAAAGTAAATACTAACCTTTTTGTTTTGTTTTTAAACACTAACCCTTTTAATTCAGGCTTGGCATTTTGAGTTCTAAATAATCCACAGGACAGATTTTGCAATTTATTTACCTAAATGTTTGTCAAGAGTTCACATATAATCTAGCTACTTTTAACATATCTTTAGTTGTGTTTGTGATAAGAAAATTCACATAAAGATTAAATTCTAATATAAACTTAGTCTTGATTTCATAACTACATTAAATATTAAAGTTATATCTTCTTATATTATCCTTTAGGGTGAAGAAAAGTTCACTTTTATTGAGGATTGTGTTAACCCTCGCTCTGTCACCTTGTTGGTTAAAGGACCAAATAAGCATACTCTCACACAAATCAAGGATGCCATAAGAGATGGACTTCGTGCTGTTAAAAATGCGATTGAAGATGGTAATCTCTTTTTTGTGATAGATGTGAACCTTATCTATTTCCTAAGTAGTAATAAATCTATTATGGTACATATGGTATTTTAAAAGATGTGATGATTACTAGCCTCTCATTTGACTTTGAATTTGTAGTTTGGGTTGTAAGAGTTTTGTTTTGGAATATTCTTAATAGTATGCTGCCCAATTAATTAACTGCTATTTATGAAATGAAAAAGCAAATTATACTATAGTGTAATTTTTTATTTTTAGAAATTTGTTTTTAAAACCTAAAATGAAAGTAAAAGCAGTTAAAACTTATATTACCTCAATGCAGTAGAATTTTAAGAAAGATTAGGAAAGTAGATTAGCATTTATTATTTATTGATCATTTATAACCAACTTCCTTCTAAAAGGAGTTTGGGTTGATAATTTAATGAAAATGCATATGTTTAAAATAGAATAATAAGCACATGAGAAAAATGATCAACATCATTAGTAATTAGGGAAATATAAATCAAAACCAGAAAGAGAGGGAGCAGATGTGGCTTAAGTGGTTGAATGCCTGCTTCCCACATGGGAGGTCCCAGGTTTGGTCCCTGGTGCCTTCTAAAATCAAAAACAAACAACAAACAAACAAAGGAATCAACTCGAGGGAGCAGATGTGGCTCAGTGGTTGAGTGCCGGCTTCCTGCATACGAGGTCTCAGGTTCAATCCCTGGCCCTGGTACCTCAAAAAAAACCAAACAAACAAAAAACCCAGAAAGAGATACAATTAGAACCACTAGGCTGGCTGTAATTTTAAAAGATGGACAATGTAGCAGTTTGATATTATTTGTGAATTCCAAAAATAGATATTGGATTATGTTTGTAAACTGGTTTTTTACTCTGGGCGTATTGGGCTATATTAACTTCAGAGGTTTCACTTTTACTTGATTAAATTATGATTAAGGGGAAGCGGCTGTGGCTCGATCAGTGGGGCTCCCGTTTGCCATGTGGGAGGCCCCGGGTTCGGTTCCCGGGGCCTCCTGGTGAGGGCGGGCCCGCCCGCACGGCGTGGTTGGCTGACACAGCGAGCACAAGCAGCAATGGGGGGATAAATGAATAAATAAATAAAATCTTTTAAAAAAAAAAAAAAATTATGATTAGGGCATTGATTGGGCCATGTCTTTAGGACATTCAGTCCCCACCCCCTTGGTAGGTGGGGACTCACAGAGAAAACAACACGACAAAGGAGAAAGTTAGAGTTTTGATGCTGGAGCCCCAGGAAGTAAACACACAATAGAAGAACACAGAGGAATAGAGATGGCTCCATAGACATGGTAGAGGCCCTGGAAGAGAGAAAGCCTGATAGTCTACAGCTGACCTGTGGAAAGAACAGAGCAGCTGAGCCCGGGAAGATACGAGCCCTGTGGAGAGAGATGAGCCTATTACCAGCCTACAGCTGAGACCAGAAGAAGCTGGGACCATGGAGCCTGAAGAGGAAGGTTGAACCCTTGCAGAGACCAGCAGCCATCCTGCTCCAACATGTGGCAACAGACTTTGGTGAGGGAAGTAACTTACGCTTTATGGCCTGGAGACTGTAAGCTTCGACCCCAAATAAATACCCTTTATAAAAGCCAACAGATTTCTGGTATTTTGCATCAGCACCTCTTTGGCTGACTAATACAGGCAGTAATAAGTATTGGTGAGGATGTGGAAAAATTGGAACTCTTGTACATTGCATGTAGGAATGTAAATGGTATAGTCACCTTGGAAAAGTTGTACAGCTTCTTAAAAAGTTAAATATAGTGTTAGCATATGACTCGATAATTCTGCTCTTAAGTATATCCACAAGAGAGGTGAGATTTATATGACCACACCAAAACTTGTACATGAATGTTCATGGCATCATTATTCATAATAGCACAAAGGGTGGAAACACCTCAAATATCCATTAGCTGATGAGTGGATAAACAAATATAAAATACAATAGAGGGGGACGGATGTGGCTCAAATGGTTGGGCGTCCGTCTCCCATATGGAGGGACCCGGGTTCGATCCCTAGGACCTCCCGGTAAAACAAAAACAAAAACAAAAAAAACACAATAGAATATTATTTGGCTATTAAAAGGATTGAAGTACTTATATATGAGCTACAAAATGAATGAATCTTCTTTTTTTTTTTTTTTTAAAGATTTTATTTATTTATTTATCCCCCCTTGCTGCTTGTGCTCTCTGTTTCCATTTACTGTGCGTTTTTCTATGTCTGCTTGTCTCCCTTTGTTGGGTCATCCTGCTGCGTCAGCTCACTGCGCCACGCCGGCTGGCTTACCTTCACCAGGAGGCCCCGGAAATCGAGCCCAGGGCCTCCCATATGGTAAATGGGAGCCCTATTGATTGAGCCACATCCGCGTCCCTGAATGAATCTTGAAAACATTATGCTAAGTGAAAGAAGCCAGACACAAAAGGCCAAATATTATATGATTCCATTTATATGAAATGTCCACAATAGGCAAATCCATATAAACAAAAAGTGGCTTAGTAGTTGTCGGAGACTGAAGGAATGGAAATAAGGAGCAATTACTAATAAGTATGGGGAGATGAAAATGTTCTGGAATTAGATAGTGGTGATGGTTTTACAACCTTGTGAATATACTGAAAACCACTGAAAAGTAGACTTTAAAAGAGTAAATTTTATGGTATGTGAATTATAGCTCAATTAAAAAATATAGTATTAAGAAACTTTATAAAGAAGGGGTCAGATCTGTCTGAAATGCTAAAACGAAGAAGTGAAATAATGGTAAAATAAAAATTGAAGTGGAAAATTAGAACCTAGAAAAAAAAGAATATAAATATAGCAAACATTATAGTTGCTATAAATATTTAAGATGCCAGAATATAAAGAGAAACCATCAGTTATCTAGATTTCATTATTGAAAAGGAGAAAATATATCAGTTCCTAAGTAGAAATAATGTGGGACTTTAAACAAAGGTCACTCTCTACTTTTTCCACCCTAATTTTTAAAAAACAAATCAATTTTATTGATACATATTAATAAAGCATACAGTTCATCCAAAGTGTAAATCAATGGTGTTTGGTATAATCACATAGTTGTGCATTCATCACTTCAATCATTATTAGAGCATTTTTCATTATTTCAATAATAATAAAAAACCAGACAAAACAAACAAGAAAATTCTTCACCTCTCAATCTCTCTATGCTTCCACTGCTGTACATAGCTGCTATTTCTGGCTATTCTTGCACATTTATTTATTTAACTCCCTACTTTTTCTAGTCAATTTTTTTTTTTTAGGAGGTACCAGTGATTGAACCCTTGTACATGTGAAGCAGGCGCTCAACCACTGAGCTATACCTGCTCCCCTTTATAGTCAGTTTTTTTTTTTATAGCCACTTTTTTTTTTCCAGGAGGTACTGGGGATTGAACCCAGGACCTCGTACATGGGAAGCAGGTGCTCAACCACTTGAGCTACATCTGTTCCCCTATAGTCACTTTTGATGAAAGCTAGCAGCATTTTTTCAAGAGGATAAACAATTATGATCCACTGCCAAACTCACTTAGTAGGTCTAGTTGCATTCTTGTAGATTGCATTGGATTGCCTACATAAACAATTGTATTGTGTACAATGTTGACTAGAAGTGAAGAGAGTGGACAGCCTTTCCTTGTTCCTGATCTTAGGGAAAAGCATTCAGTCTTTTTTCATTGTGTATGATGTCAGCTGTAGTTTTTTTTTAATTGTTTTTAATTAGAAAAAGTAGGTTTACAGAAAATTCTGTAAAAAATTACAGTGTTCCCGTATACCCCCTATTGTTGACACTTTGCATTAGTGTGGTACCTTTGTTATGATTGTGAAAGAATATTAAAATAGTACCATTACCTATAGTCCATAGTTTACATTAGGTGTATTTTTTTCCATAAACCATTAACATCTTGATTAATGTCATACATTTGTTATAATTCATAAAGAACATTCTTATACTATTAACCCAGTACATCGTTCACAACAGGGTTCACTGCATTATACAGTCCCATGTTTTATCTCTAACTTTCATTCTAGTGAAACTCCCCCTTTGAACCATATTCACATACCTAGTTCAGCACTCTTAATTATACTCACAATAATGTGCTACCACCACCACCATCCATTTCCAAACATTTATAATCAACCTAGATAGAGATTCTGTACAAATTAAGCATCAGCTCCCCATTCTGTACCCTGATCTATCCCCTGGTAACCTATATTCTAGATTTTAACTCTTTGAGTTTTCTTATTATCATTAGTTCCTATCAGTGAGATCATACAGTATTTGTCTTCTTTTTTTTTTTGAGGTACAGCGCCGGGGATTGAACCCAGAACCTCATATGTGGGAAGCCAGCGCTCAACTACTGAGCCATATTGGCTCCCCTGAGGTGGTTTTTTTCATTTGTCTGCTTTCTTTTTTTTAAAGGAGCACCGGGAACCAAACTTGGGACTCCCGTGTGGGAAGCAGGCGCTCAACCACTTGAGCTACATCTGCTCCCCAGTATTTGTCTTTTTGTGCCTGTCATTTTACTTGGCGTAATGTCCTCCAGGTTCATCCATGTTGTTACATGCATCAGGACTTCATTCCTTTTTACAGCTGAATAATATTCCACATATGTATCTACCGCATTTTGTTTATCCATTCATTGGTTGATGGATACTTGGGTTGCTTCCATCTTTTGGCAATTGTGAATAATGCCAATATAAACAATGGGTGCAAATATCTGTTTGAGTCCCTGCTTTCTATTCTTCTAGGTATATACCTCGTAGTGGGATTGCCTGGTCATATGGTAATTCTATATTGCCATATAGGTCCATTTTGAGTTAACTGTTGTATATAGTATGAGATAGGGGTCCTCTTTCATTCTTTTGCATATGGTTATCCAGTTCCCCCAGCTCCATTTGTTGGAGAGACTATACTTTCCTTGTCAAAAATCAGTTGGCCATAGGTGTGAGGTTCTATTTCTGAATTCTCAATTCGATTCCATTGGTCGTTATAGCTGTCCTTGTGCCAGTACCATGCTTTTTTGACCACTGTAGCTTTGTAATATGCTTTAAAGTCAGGAAGTGTGAATCCTCCAATGTAGTTCTTCTTTTTTCAAGATGTTTTTGGTTATTTGAGACCCCTTACTCATCCAAAGAATTTTTTTTTTCTTAGAGGCCACATCTGAGCAACAAGGGGGCTTTCAGGAGGTACAAAGAAATTTGTTAATTGGGTTTTCCATTTCTGCAAAGTATGCTGTTGAAATTTTGATTGGGATTGCATTGAATCTGTAAATCATTTGGGGTAGAATTGACATCTTAATGTTATTTAGCCTTCCCAACCATGAACATGGAATGTGCTTCCATTTATTTAGGTCTTCTTTAATTTATTTTATGAATGTTTGATAGTTTTCTGTGTATAAGTCCTTTACATCCATGGTTAAATTTATTCCTAGATATTTGATTTTTTTTTTGTTGCTATTGTAAATTGAATTTTTTCTTGATTTCTTCCTCAGCTTGCTCATTATTAGTGTATAGAAACACTCCTGATTTTTATGTGTTAATTTTGTATCCTGCCACTTTGCTGAATTCATTTATTAGCTCTAGTAGCTTTTTTGGAGATTTTTTGGGACTTTCTATATCTAGAATCATGTTACCTGCCTTAGTGAAAATTTCATTTCTTCCTTTCCAATTTGGATGCCTTTTATTTCTTTTTCTTCCCTAATTGCTCTGGCTAGAACTTCCAGTACAATATTGAATAACAGTGGTGACAGTGGGTATCCTTGTCTTGTTCCAGATCTTAGAGGGAAAGCTTTCAGACTTTCAACATTGAGTATGATGTTTGCTGTGGGTTTTTCATATATACCTATTATCATGTGAGGAAGTTTCCTTCTATTCTTATTTTAGAAGTGTTTTTTTATCAAGAAAGAATGCTAAATTTTGTCAAATGCCTTTTCTGTGTCAGTTGAGATGATAGTGTGTTTTTTCCCCCCTTCGTTTTGCTGATATGAATGATATATTACATTAAATGATTTTTTTTACATTGAATGCCCCTTGCATACTTGGGATAAAACCCACTTGCTCATGGTGTATAATTCTTTTGATGTGCTGTTGAATTCGATTTGCAAGTATTTTGTTGAGGATTTTTGCATCTATACTCATAAGAGATATTGGTCTGTAATTTTCTTTTCTTTATCTGGCTTTGGTTTTAGGGTGATGTTGGCTTCATAGAATGAGTTAGGAAGCATTCCCTCCTTTTCAATTTTTTGGAAGAGTTTCAGCAGGATTGGCATTAATTCTTCTTGCAATGATTGTAGAATTTACCTGTGAAGCCATTTGGTCCTGGACTTTTCTTTGTTGGGAGGTTTTTGATGACTGATTCAATATCTTTGCTTGTAATTGGTCTGTTGAGGTCTTCTATTTCTTGTACAGTCAGTATAGGCTGTTCATCTGTTTCTAGGAATTTGTCTATTTCATCTAGATTGTCTGATTTGTTGGCATACTGTTGTTCATGGTGTCCTCTTATGATCCTTTTTATTTCTGTGGGGTCAGTGGTAATGTACCCCCTCTCATTTATGATTTTATTTATTTGCATCTTCTCTCCTTTTTTTTCCATGTCAAGTCTTGCTAAGTGTCAATTTTATTGATCTTTCAAAGAACTAACTTTTGGTTTTGTTAATTCTCTCTATTGTTTTTCATTCTCAGTTTCATTAATTTCTGCTCTAATCTTTCTTTCTTTCCTTTTGCTTGCTGTAGGGTTAGTTTGCTGTTCTTTTTCTAGTTCCTCCAGGTGTGCAGTTAGGTCTTTAATTTTAGCTCTTTCTTCTGCATTTAGGGCTATAAATTTCCCTCTCAGCACTGCCTTCATTGTATCCTATAAGTTTTGTTATATTTTATTCTCGTTTTTGTTCATCTCAAGATATTTACTGATTTCCCTTGCAATTTTTCTTTGACTCACAGTTTAAGAGAGTGTTATTTATCTTCCATATATTTGTGGATTTTTCAGTTCTTCACCTGTTACTGATTTCCAAATTCATTGCATTATGGTCAGAGAAGATGCTTTGTATGATTTCAGTCTTCATAAATTTATTGAGACTTGTTTTGTGACCCAATATGTGAGAACGACCCATGTGCACTTGAGAAGAATGTATATCCTGCTGTTTTGGGGTGCATTGTTCTGTATATGTCTGTTAGGTCTACTTCATTTATCATATTATTCAAGTTTGTTTCCCTATTGTTCTTCTGACTAGATGTTCTAGCTTTTGATGAGAGAGGTACATGGAAGTCTCCAACTATTATTGTAAAAGTTTTGTAAGTGTTTGTCTCATGTATTTTGGTGCACCATGGTTATGTTTGTTATTTCTTCTTGGTGGAGTTCCTCTTTTATTAATATATAGTGTGCTTCTTTGTCTCTTATAACAACTTTTTTTTTTTTTTTTAAGATTCATTTTATTTATTTATCTCTCCCCACCCCCTCATTGTTTTGCATTTTTCTGTGTCTGTCTGTTGTGTGCTGGTTTTCTTTTTAGGAGGCACTGGGAACTGAATCTGGGACCTCTGATGTGGGAGGGAGGTGCCTAATCGCTTGAACCACTTCTACTCCCTGCTTTGTTGTGTCTCTTATTATACTTTTCTCGGGTCATCTTGTTGCATCATCTCGTTGTGTCATCTTGTTCCGTCATCTTGTTGCATCAGCTCACCGTCTTGCTCGTCCTCTCCAGGAGGCACCAGGAATTGAACCCAGGACCTCCCATGCGGTAGATGGGAGTTCAGTCGCTTGAGCCGCATCTGCTTCCCTCTTAAAACAGCTTTTGACTTAAAGTCTATTTTGTCCAATATTAGTATAGCTACTTGAGCTCTTTTTTAGTTATTATTTACATGGAATATCTTTTTCCATCCTTTCGCTTTCAACCTATTTGTGTCTTTGGGTCTAAGGTGAGCCTCTTGTAAACAACATAGAGTTTTGGATCATGTTTTTTTTTTTAAACCATTCTGCCTACCTGTGTCTTTTGATTGGGAAGTTTAATCCATTAACATTTAGTGTTATTACTGTAAAAGTGGTACTTACTTCAGCAGTTTTATCCTTTGGTTTTTGTATGTCATATCTTTTTTGGTCTCTCTTTTCCTTTATTGCAACCTCCTTTTCTGTGTAGCTTATCTTTTTTGTTGTATCTGACTGATTCTTTTCTCATTTCTGTTTCTATGTATTTTTTAAATGCTTTCTTTTTGGTTACCTTAGGATTTATATTACACAGCCTACATCTGTAACTTATTAATTTGAAAAGCTATGTACATAGCTTCAGTAGCATACACATTCTCTGTTCCTATATCCCTCTGTTTCCCCTCTTTATGTTGTTTTTGTCCCACTTTATATTTTCCATGTCATTATCAGGAAATATACCTTTTACTTGTTCAATTGTATTCTGATTCTTACGTGAATTAAAGAGGAGAGTTGTATATTGAAGATACACTACCATTGCGTTTTGCATTTATCCATCCCTCCCTCCATCTATTTATTTATTTATTTATTTATTTATTTATCATCTATTTATTTATTTATTTTCTTAGAAGGTACCAGGGATTGGACCTGGGACCTCTTACGTGGGCAGCAAGTACTCAACCAGTGAGCTACCCACTCCCTGCATTTATCCTTTTAGTTACCCTTACTGATGATCTTCATTTCTTCACACTACTCCAAGTCACTCTCTCCTGTCTTTTCCTTTCAACCTGCAGAGCTCCATTTAGTAATTCTTGTAGGGCAGGTCTCTTGTTGATAAACTCTCTCAGTTTGTGTTTATCTGTGAATATTTTAAACTCTTTGAAGGACAGTTTTGCCAGATAAAGAATTTTTGGCTGACAGTTTTTCTCTTTCAGTACCTTAAATATATCATACCACTGCCTTCTTGCCTCCATGATTTCTGATGAGAAATCAGCCCTTAGTCTTATTGAGGCTCCCTGTGTGTGATGAATTGCTTTTCTCTTGATGCTTTCAGAATTCTCTCTTTATTGTTGGCATTTGACATTCTGATTAGTGTGTTTTCGAGTAGGTCTGTTAGGATTATTTTGTTTGGAGTACTTTGAGCTTCATGGACATGTACATTTGTGATTTTTATTAGAGTTGGGAAGTTTTAAGTCATTATTTCCTTAAATATTCTCTCTGCCCCTTTTCTCTTCTCTTCACCTTCTGGAACACCCATGACGCGTATGTTTGTGTGCTTTTTGCTGTTACTCAAATCTCTGAGATACTGCTGATTTGGTTCTATTTTCTCTATCTGTACTTCTGATTGTATGATTCTGATTGTCCTGTTTTCTGTTTTGCTGATTCTTCTGTCTCTTAAAATCTGCTGTTGAATGCCTTTAAATTTTTTTTTAATGTGGTAAAATATATTGATTTTTCAAATCAATGTATTGGGATAAACCCTGTCTAGTTATGATGTATTATTCTTTTTAATATATTGTTGGACTTGATTGCTAAAATTCTGTTAAGAACCTCAGAATTTTATGCAAAGTAGTTTGGTGCCCTGCCAGTGGGCCCTACTCTTGGGAACTTATGCTCCCCAGTGTGACAGAGTCGGACTCAGGTGTGGTTTCCCTACACGTGCCTCTTCTGCCTCTTCTATTTGAACCTATAGTTAGTGCTAGAGTTGATAGGTGTATATCCAAGAGATTTAAATCTTTGGACTGTCCATGTGCTAGCTGGGCCCTGAATCTCAGCAGAGTTGCAACACCTACTCTACAGTTTATTGAACTCACCCAGGACAACTAACAAGGAGATGATGATGGGCAATGACCATCCCAAGGAACAGAGAGAGTCTGTAACTGCAAGCAAGATAATCCCATCCATCTTCCCCATGGGATCTAAGCCCCCCTCTCAGTTAGAGATGGCGTGGACATCATCATCACAGAATCCTCAGGATTGGGGAATGAACTATGGACTAGAGTGGACTTACTGATATTCTAGTATAGACTTATTGTGATTCTAGCAATGGAAGAACTTTTATCATTGATGTGGAGGCAGTGGCCACTGGAGTTTCTGAGGGGAGGAAGAGGGGAAAAACGTGTAATATGGGGACATTTTTGGGACTCGGGAATTGTTCTGAATGACATTATAATGACAGATACAAGCCATTATATATCGGATCATAACTTAAAAAATTATGCAGGAGAGAGTATAAACTATAATGTAAACTGTAATCCACGCTTAGTGGCAACGCTCCAAAATGTGTTCACCAATTGTAACAAATGTGCCACACTAATGAAGGATGTTGTTAATGTGAGAAAATGTGGGAGGGGTTGGGAGCAGGACATTTGGAAATCCCCTATATTTTTTATGTAGCATTTATGTAATCTAAGTACCTTAAAAAAAAAAAAAACTATATTAAAAAAAAAAAAGTAAAAAAGAAGCAGCAGCTGGACCCACAGAGCCTTAAGAGGAAGAAGAACCGAGAGACCAGGAAGAGATTGATTCTCCCAGGTGGATGTCTTCTTTTTACATCTGAAATCATCTTCACATCAAATTTCTCAAATCTTGAAGCTTCAATACCTGTGGCCTGTATTGTCTCCAGCCATCCTGCTCCTATAAAAATAATCAAAATAAATGATGCAGGTGCACAGAATGGCCCCCCAAAAGGAGCACGAAGAACAAACTTATGCATTGGAGGAATAATCAACAGGATGCTCAAGTTGTACTCCTTTGTGAATCACTGGTACATCTTTCTCCACCTGAGAATTTAGAAGCAACGTAAATCCTTGGAGCTGTGACTATATTAAGACTATCCATTTAGCTGCACTACTCAAAACTGGCATAATGCCTAAGGGTCCCATTTATCTTACATTTTAAAATGTTTTACATGCCTTGCTTTTAATGGAATGCCCCTCTTTGTTTTATGCTCCCTTATTAAGAAGTGTATGCCTTTATTTTCAACTTCATAAAGAGTTATAACAAAAAAATAATAAATGAGTGGGCTGATTAAGAAAAAAAATTTTTTTTCCTCCAAAGTAGACACACACTATTTTGGAGACCACTATGTATGCAAGTCTATCATGTTTGGAACCCAGTTGGTTTCCCCATGATTGCTTATCTCCCATTTTTCTAGAAACATATGGAGTCATTCAAAACTAGTAAGATTTCTATTCCTACCATAGGTAAGATAAAATAAATAAATCCTTGTCCCCACAAAAAGAAGCAGTTTTTCTATTTACCTATTGCTCTTCTAATATAAATGAATTTCTGGTTGCTTATAGAATACAAAGAAGTATATTTGGAGAGTAACTTTATTAGTTAGAATAACACCATCTTCTTTAACAAATAGACCCTAAAACATATAAAGGCTCAAATAGGAAAGCCTAAGGCTTTCTTCCATGTGATGGTTCAGGAACTCATGCTGTTCCACCATCCCTGAAGGTTGTTAAAAAAAAAAAGAACGTTTACATTTATGAATACTATTGGCTAGTTTTGGTATCAGAATAATGTTGGCTTCATAGAATGAAGCCAATTTTCTAAATGTTTATGTAGAATTGGTATTATTTTATAATTTCTTTCATCATTTATAACAAATGTGTCACAACACTGTAAGGTGTTAATGGTAGGATGATGTATGGGAATCCTGTGTGGTATGCATGATTGTTTTGTTAATGCTCAACTTCTCAAATAAAAAAAAAATGAATTGGTATTATTTCTTCCTTAATTGTTTGGTAGAACTCACCAGTGAAGCCATCATGGGTCTGGAGTTTTCTTTATGGGAAAGTTTTTAACTGCAAATTCAATTTCTTTAATAGATATAGGGCTATTCAGGTTATCTATTCTTGAATGGGCTTTAGTAATTTGTGTCCTTCAAGGAATTATCCATTTCATCTAAGTCAGGGATCTTCATGAATTACATTTGACTTACCGCCTGCTTTTGTAAATAAAATTTTATTGGAATCCAGCCACATCCATTTGTTTAGTATTGTCTCTGGCTATTTTTTTGTGCTACAGTATCAGAATCGAGTAGTTGTAACAGAGATTGTATGATCCACAGAGCCTAAAATATTACTGTTTATCTTTTTGTAGAAAGTTTTCTGACCCTGATTTAAGCTTTCAAATTTATTGGCATAAAGTTATTCATAATATTTCCATGTTATCCTTTTAATATCTGTAGCATATGTAGTGATGTCACCTTTTTTCATTTCTGACATTGATCACTTGTGTCTTCCTTTTTTTCCTGATGAGTCTGGCCAGAGGTTTATCGATTTTATTGATCTTCACAAAGAACTAGCTTATATTTTCATTGATTTTTCTCTATTGTTTTTCAGTTTTTAAAAACATTTAATTGATTTCCACTCTGATCTTTATTATTTCCTTTCTTCTGCTTATATTAGATTTAATCTGCTCTTCTTTTCTATTCCTTAAAGATGGAAGCTGTCATTGATTTAAGACCTTTTTCTTTTCTAATATAGACATTTAGTGATATAAGCTTCCCTATTTAAAGTGCTTTAGTGACATTCCACACATTTTGATACGTTGTGTTTTCATAGATGAATGGGATCAGGAAGGTTTTCAAGGGTATTAGTAATGTTCTATTTCTTAACTTGGGTGGTGGGTATATGGGTGTTTGTTTTATTGTTACTCTTTATACCTTACACATATACATGTTCTTTTGTATGTATTCAATATTTAACAAGGAACTTCCTTGTAAGTGTGAATGGAAGGGGAGGAAGTGGTCGCCTTGTAGGTGGACAACTCTCTTTTTTTTTTTTTAACTTTATTTTGTACATTTAATATTTGAAAATATAAACAATTAAAAACTAAAAAGAAAACACAGTTGAATAAAAAGATGCATTTCTTAATTAAATGTACTGGATACACATAAATTTTTTGTTTGTTTTTTAAATCATACTAGACAACTCTTTTGATTATTGTTAAGTGAAGTAGAGAAATGGGGGTAGTAAATAGAAAAAGGTTTTAGATAAAAGGAGAAATTCTTATTGCATTGTTTTGTTTTAAAAATGGGTGATTCCAAAGCATGTTTGCTGATCCAAAGAAGAGTCATGCTTTATAAAACCATATGAGGAGTTGCAAAAGGACATCCTGATGTGATTGGGATGCGTTTATTCTTAAAATAATTTGAACACCTAAAAATATCCTCAGGTATCAGTACCTGAAAAACAAATACTTTTTCCAGTACAAAAAAACCCAAACACTTCATTAAGTTCTAAGAATTCCAAACCAAACTGTGGCTAAATTATCTTGGCTTAAAATTCTTTTTCAATCAAATATTATAATCAGCCACCTGCCACAATTGTAAATAATTACTTTTTAAACATATTCTTAGAGGACTAAGATAAAAGTGAGAGAAATGAATTAAGAGTTTTTTTTATAGCCAGTTGTCTATACCTACCATCTTTAATTATTTAATGGCATATAACTTCAGGATGTTTCATTAGACAGCAGAGTAATCGCTGAGTTGTGCAACTTAATTTGATTTCAGTATATGTTTATATACATTTTCTAAATAAGCAAGATGATAGAATACGCTTGCATAGCTTATTGCTTGTTTCCTCTGCTTTTTCTACATGGCATGTCTTGCCAATCTTTTTTCTTCCCCCTCCAATAGGTTGTGTGGTTCCAGGGGCTGGTGCAGTGGAAGTGGCAATAACTGAAGCTCTTGTTACTCATAAGCACAGTATAAAAGGAAGAGCTCGTCTTGGTGTCCAAGCTTTTGCTGATGCCTTACTTATTATTCCTAAGGTACAACTATCTTAATGACAAGAGAACAACTGGTTAGACAGTAAAGGTATTTAATTGCACATATAATCTAATAACAGAGTAGAAAGGAAAGTATTTATTTGCATTTCTCTTAGTTGATTTACAGCTGAAACAGAGACTTTTGTGATAACTGCTCAGAGTCCTTGTAGAAGCTTCATGAAATAGCCATATTACCCCCTTGTGTTCTCCTTTAAAGATGCCTCTTTGAAAATAGGTCCAAAAATTTCCTTTAGAAATGACCCATGATTAATAATCATAATGGAAACATTTAGAATTTAAATTTAATTAGATTTTTGGGGAGGTCTTTATTCTGTTAGTGGTATCCAGTGTTGCCACTTTAAATTGTAAAAGGTGAGAACTTCAGGGTTTAGCACTTTCAAATACTAACTTGCATTTGTCATTGTCACTTTATTCCTCTAGAAAGGAAACAAACTGGATTTTTCCATTTGGCAAAGATGAACAGAGAAATTCCATTCCTTTTCCTTTGCTCTAATCTGGTTGTGAACCACTTAGAAAAAAACACACAAAAAACTACTTCAAATATGCTGTTGCCATGAATTAAAACATTTCTAACAATGCCAGCAGAATCTCTATAATTGCTACTAAAATCATCCACAATTTGTAGAATCTTTGTGAATTAGATACCTGTTTTTTCATTCCCCAAAGCAGCAAAGTCAATAAATAACGATCCTATAGTTGACACATATTGGTAAAACACTGTATATTTTGATGGTACCTTTTTCCTCATCAGCTGGTGGTTTGGAAGATAAACCTGGTTCCAAGTGCAGGTATCTCTATCCCTGTTGCCATAGGTCATTATTCTCCTCATAGAGATGAGGGGCACACAGAGATACTGCAAATATGCAGGTTTCCTTTCACAGGTGTTTAGGAAAAACTGGGGGGCGTGTAGCTAGAGGGACTAGAGGAAACAAGAGTGCCATTCTACTTCCTTCCTTTCTGTTTTTTAAATATTTTGCTTGGAGGAAAATTAATGCAGTGGGGAGGGAGTAGGGGAGCTCTAATGTCCTCAAAATTTAGTGTGATGTGCATAGGGGAAATGTAAATATTATATTTATAGTAAATATAAAACTACTAGATAGATAAAATAATTTGATTTAGATTAAGAATGGAATTTTTCAAAATAATGCTATGATTAGCATATTGTGGATGTATTTTCACAAAACTAGAGAGTAGTGCCTTATTTTTTATATTTGATATGCAAATATATATATGTGTAGGGATTCTATATATATAAAAATTATTCTTTTTATATCTAAAGGCTCTTGCTCAGAATTCTGGTTATGATCTGCAGGAAACACTAGTAAAAGTTCAGGCTGAGCATTCAGAATCAAAACAACTTGTTGGCATAGATTTGAATACAGGTAAGAAAGTGAAGAAAAATTAGCTGCTTAAAAAAAGACCTAGAACTTATAATAAGGGAGTGGGAGTTTGGGTGACTTTAATATTTAAATGTTGGGTGCTTTTAGTCTACTTATAAACTTCTTAAAATAAAATTTTCATTAATTTAAGAAATAGTTATTGGGTGCTTTTTTTTTTTTTCCTTCTGTGAAACAAACTGAGTAGAACCGAGGAGGAATCAAAGAAAACCTCATATATTAAATTCCTTTTAGGGAAGCGGCTGTGGCTCAATCAGTAGGGCTCCCGTTTACCATATGGGAGGCCCCGGGTTCGGTTCCAGGGGCCTCCTGGTGAAGGCAAGCCCGCCCGCACGGCGTGGTTAGCTGACCCAGCGAGCACAAGCAGCAAGGGGGGGATAAATGAATAAATAAATAAAATCTTTAAAAAAAAAAAAAAAAAATTCCTTTTAAATAGATTCTTTGAATTCAAAGTGAGGGTCAACGGGAGAAGCACGGGTTGTCGGCCTTGTCCCAGCAAACAAAGCTCCCAAGGCAGCATTGCAAATTAAGGAGGATGGCAAATCTTGAGAAAAAGTTCTTGAGGGGAAAAATATAAAATGCTTAAGTTTCAAAAGCCGGACTACTTCTATTCGGTGCTTATTAAATGAAGCTTGGGATTCATCAGATAGCAAAACAGGCAAAAATCCCTGCCCTTGTGAGTTTATGTTCTAGCTGGGGAAAACAGACAGACACTAATAATAAACCTGAGTATTTTAGAAAGTGGAAAGAAAAAAGAAAAAAGATCATGAATGCTAGCATAGGAGGGTGGGGAGGGGGTTGCAGTTTTTGTTTTTTTTTTTTTAAAGATTTATTTAATTTATTTATTTTCCCACCCTCGTTGTTGGTGCTTGCTGTCTGCTCTCTGTGTCTGGTCATTGTGTGCTTATCTTCTTTTTAGAAGGCACTGGGAACCCAACCCAGGACCTCCCACATGGGAGGGGGGCGCCCAATTGCCTGAGCCATCTCTGCTCCCTGTTTGTTGTGTCTCTCATTGTGTTTACTCATTTTGTCTCTTGGTTGCATCTTCTTGTGTCAGCTCACTGCGCCAGCCTATCGCATCAGCTCGCCATCTTTAGGAGGCACCGGGAACTGAATCTGGGACTTCCCATGTGGTTGGATGGCACTCAACTGCTTGAGCCACATCTGCTTCCCGGGTTGCAGTTTCAAAGTGGGTGGATAGGTTAGGCCTCATTGAGAAGATGTCTAGTGAAAAAAGTCAAAGGAACTGAGGGAGTAGCCATGTGTTTATCTGGGGAAAGAGTGTTCTAAGGAGAGGGAATAGCCAGTGGAAAAGTCAATGTTTTTGAGGTGGAGAAAGCAGGTGAGAGAGATAATAAGAGGTCAGATCATCTAAGGACATGTGACTTTTACTCTACTGGAATAGGGAGCAACTTTGAGCAGAGGTGTGACTTGGTCTAATTATGTTTAAAAGGATCACTCTAACTACAGATCAACTGGAAGGTTGGAATTACTTTTATTTGAATTAGAAAAGATTCTTGGGTGGAACAGTTCAGTTGAGAAGATGTCAACATTCAGATTTGGTGAAGTTAAGTTTGAAATATCTGCAGTCTTCCAAGTAAACAGGAAGTTGGATATATAAGTCTGGAGCTCAAGAAATAGGTGTGGGCTAGAGAAAAAACTTAGAGTCATCACAGTGTTGATAGTTTAAATCCATGAGATCACCTAGGGAGTGATTGTAGATGGAGAAGAGAAGAGCCCAGGACTGAGCCTTTGGGAATACCAACATTAAGAGCTTGGTGGAAAGAAGGGGAACAAGCAAAATAGACAAAGAAGTAGTCTCTAGTGCAAATGAAAGTAAACCAGGGGATGTGTGGTATCCTGGAAGACAAGTGAAGGAAGAATAGTTGGGAGGAGGTGATCAGCTATGTCAAGTGCTGCTGATAGATGTGGCTTGAAAATTAACCATTGGATTTAGCAGCATAGAGATCATTGGTGACTTTGACAATAGTAATTTTGGTGGTGTAGTAAATATTCTTAGAATATACCAACCAATATTAATAGAATATATTGGGGGCAGATGCAGCTCAAATGGTTGGGCGTCCACCTGCCATATGGAGGGACCTGCCTTCGATCCCCAGGACCTCCTGGTAAAATAAAGAAAAATATAGAAGGCATGCGTGCCGCCAGGCCCCGCGTGCAGGTGTGCCCCCAGGTCCTGTGTGCGGGTGAGCCGTCAGACCCTGCCAAGCCACGCAGCAAGATGATGACATAATAGGAGAGAGACACGGGAGAGCCAAGACGAGACATGCTGAAAAACCAGGAACTGAGGTGGCGTAGGTGGCAGAATGCCTCTCTCCCACATCGGAGGTCCCTAGGATTGGATCCCAGTGAAGACAGTAGGAGAATGATGAGAAGAGAAGGCAGGAAACAGACACAGAGAATTGCCCAGCAAATGGACACAAAACAGCAAAAGGGAGTGGGGTGGGGGGGTGGTTAAAGTGGATAAACTAAATAAATCTTTAAAAAAAATAGAATATATCAAGATCACAGTGTTAAAATTATTTTTACTTTGTAGGTGAACCAATGGTAGCAGCAGATGCAGGAATCTGGGATAATTACTGTGTGAAAAAACAACTTCTTCACTCTTGGTAAGTCTGTTTTAACATGAAGAGAAAAACGTTTAAGTACATAATTGATAACATTAAAATGTGTTACTTTTGCCACTCAACAGTGGGAAAAATTGTAAAGTGTACAAAAAGATATCCATTTATTAAGCCTAGCTTCTGTCATTTAATATAGTACTGTTTATAGTTTAGTTCTAGCAATGTAAGTTATAGGAAGGGATAATCTTATTGTTTTTTGGAAGAGGGGGAGGGGAAGGAAGAAACTTTACTAAACTAGTACTACAAATCAAATGATGTACTGAAAATAAGCTCAGCTTTGCTGGAATGTAAAATCAAGCTTCTGACTTATCAGCAAAGGAGTTGAAATTATAACACAGGGGATGATGTTGGTATTCATAATAGCTTTGTCTCAAAATCTCACAGTAGCATAACTGAAGAAGAAAGTATCCTTCGTAGCTGAAGATTGCTAGGGGGAAAAGATGATGGTGGATTGGTAGGCATTACTCAACCTGTCATCTTTTTCCTCAGCACGGTGATTGCCACCAACATTCTCCTGGTTGATGAAATTATGCGAGCTGGGATGTCTTCTCTCAAAGGGTGAATGAGTTCAAAATCAACTCTTCTGGAAGTTGAGGTTTAGTACATCTTGCATCCAGCTACAATTATATAACCCGAGCCATTCTTAATTTTTACACAATAAATGCAGTTTGTATTTGTTGTTCTTAGTCTCAAAAATGTTTCATTAACATGTAAGGAACACAAGAAATATTTTCACAATAAAGGAATAATGATGGAAATTATTGTCCCCTCAGAGTCCTAACTCTTCAGCCTTTATTATATGCTATTTTGGTTTTCATGAGATAGAATCTATTATGATTCTTAGACCATTTGGACAACTTTTTGTTAAAATAGGGAGCACAAGTTTTAGAGTATCCCAGTCAAATTTCCAATTTATCAGAAGGGTAGAAATGTAGTAGGACATAATATTTTATTCTTTTTCAAAACTCCTTCAATAACTTCCTGCTGCCCCTCTTTCCTGTTATAATATGGCATCATTTTGTGAATGTAGATTTGGGTTGCATTGATTTACAATACCTGATACAATTTATTTTGTATATAGTTTATTATATTTTATCTGGCATCCTTGAATATAGGATCAGCAGCGTATGCTATTCTGCTAGCTCTGATAGTTCTCTGACTGGATGGTGAGATTAGAACAGGTTTCGTTTGGAAAGGTAGGGATTATTGGCACTAACCCTGGGAAAGAATTGTTTTTGGCTTTGAATGCAGCTGTTCCTTATAGGTATTTTAGTAATATCTTTCTTGTTCCAAACTCTAGAATTAATCTTTTATACTTTTTTATTATTATTAGGCTACTTATAGTTAACTTCTTTCCATGGAATCAAGTTAGATTAAAATATAGCAGCTGCATTAATGGAGCTTCAGCCTGTTTGTGCATGTAGAAGGTTCCTCTAACCATTTAAAACCTTAGTTAAGAACCTATAATTTTAGAGCCTTTTTTCACTTAATATGTTGTCAACGTCTTTCCAAGTTAATAATCATACTTCTGAACTATCATTTTTTCAGGTCACATGACATTTCATTGTTTGGCTATACTGCAATTTATTTAACTAGTTCTGTTTTCAGTTATTTTGCCGTTATAAACAAAGCTGTCTGTTTTTAAAAACTTTTGTCCTTATTTTAGAGGATAGGCCTTTTTTTTTTAGATTTATTTATTTATTTCTCCCTCCCCCTTCTTTGATTTTTTGGTGCTCGCTGTCTGCTTTCTGGGTGCATTCGCTGTGTGTTCTTCTGTGTCTGCTTGTCTTCTCTTTAGGCAGCACTGGGAACTGATCCTGGAACCTTCTGGAGTGGAGAGAGACGCTCAGTCTCTTGAGCCACCTCAGCTCCCTGGTCTGCTGCATTTCGTATTGTCTCGCTTCTGTGTCTCTTTTTTTGTTGTGTCATCTTGCTACGCCAGCTCTTTGGGAGGGCCAGCACTCCATGTGGGCTGGCACTCCTGCATGGGCCAGCGCTCCGCCCAGGCCAGCACTCTGCGTGGGCCAGATGCACTTTTTTTAAAAAAAAGATTTATTTATTTATTTATTTGCTTTTATCCATTTTTACCCCTCCTCCATTATTGCTGTTTTTGTGCCCATTTGCTGGGCCATTCTCTGTGTCTGTTTCCAGCCCTCTCTTCTTATCCTTCTCCTGTCTTTACCGGGATTTGATCCTGAGAACCTCCAACGTGGGAGAGAGGCATCCTACTGCCTGCGCCACCTTAGTTCCTGGTTTTTTGGTGCATCTTGTCTTGGCTCTCCCTTGTGTCACTCTCCTGTTATGTCATCATCTTGCATGGCTTGGCGGGGCCTGACAGTGCACCCATGCGCAGGGCCTGGCGGCCCGCGTGCCTTCTATCTTTTTCTTTATTTTGACTGGGAGGTCAAACCCAGGGATCGAACCCAGGTTCCTCCATATGGGAGACGGATGCCCAACCGTTTGAGCCACATCTGCCTCCTGCATATGTTTTTGTGATCTGAAATATATTGTTTTCCTTTTTAGTTTGTACTTTTTGTGTTTCTATAAGAAATTCTTTCTTACTTCAATTATAAAGATATTTTCCTATATTTGATGAGTTTAAAAAATTTTTCTTTATCATATTTAGCCCTTTAATTCATCTGGAATTTATTTTTGTGTATGGTATGTGGTATAGCTCTAATTTTTTTCCATGAAGCTAGCTCATTGTTCTCACATCACAATCTCTCATATATCAAGGTCTATTGCATTCCATTGTACTTATAACATTTTCTTTATTCCATTTATTTTATCATATTTTCTTCATTTTAGTTTGTTTCTAGTCTCAATATTTTGCTCCACTGGTCTCGTAGATTGTCACTATGTCAATACCACATTGTTTTACTTGTTAAAACATTGTAAAAAGTCTTGATACCTGATAGAGTGAGTCCCTCAACTCTACTCCTGTATTTTCTTCAAAACTGCCTTGGCTATTCTTGGATTTTTTTCACCCTTCCTTATGAATTTTAGGATCAGTTTGTTAGTTACATGTTTTGTTTGGAATTGCAATGATTCAATAGGTTATTTTAGGAAGAACTGGCATCTTAATATATTCAATCCTTCTGCTTATACATATTTTATATCATTCCACTTATATCTTTCAAAGTGCTTCAATTACTTTTTTATTCATTAATGTTTTGTTTTCAATAAAGTTTTAAATGTTTCCTATAAAATATATTGGTTAGATCTATTCTATGTATTTTGGTTTAGAAGCTATTATGAATAGGATCTTTTATTTAAAAAAAAAATATATATATATATATATATTTTACTATACTATAGGCAACCTATGGAATTTTGTATATTGGCTTTTTTCTTTTTTTTTTAAAGATTTATTTATTTACTTTATCCATTTTAACTCCCCCCTTCCCCATTTGCTGTTTTGTGTCCATTCACTGGGCAATTCTCTGTATCTGTTTCCTGCCATCTCTCCTCATCCTCCTCCTCCAGTCTTCACCAGGATTCGATCCTGGAGACCTCCTATGTAGGAGAGAGGTGTTCTGCTACCTGCGCCACCTCGGTTCCTGGCTTTCGGAACATCTCGTCTTGTCTCTCCCCTGCGTCTCTCTCCTGTTACGTCATTATCTTGCTGCATGGCTCCTGGGGCCTGGCGGCTCTTCGGCACACAGAGCCTGGCAGCCCATGTGCTTTGTTCAAAATAATGTCCTCCAGGTTCATCCATGTTGCCATATGCTTTATGACTTCATTTCTTCTTACAGCTGCATAATATTCCATCGTGTGAATAGACCACAGTTTGTTTATCCATTCATCTGTTGATGGACAGATGTAGTGACCTACTTCAATAGATTTTATAATGTTAACTATTCTTGCATTCCTAGAATGAACTCTATTTGATTGTGATAAACCATATTTCATTGATTTTGAGATGCATATTTTTTACATTTGAACATTTCTGTAAATTAAAATATGTTTTACAGTCAATGGCATTTTCTGTTTGCTCTGGCTGAAACTTGGTCACTAATTCCTTAGTGTTTTAGTTAACAACCATTTAAGGCCCCTTTTGAAGAAGGAATGAGAGTCCTGGTTATTGTCTAAAATCTTTATGTTGTTGTCTTTGGTAAGTTAAAGAAAACTTCAGCATCACAACTTCCAGAATGTGTCAGTGGTTTATAAGAAAATACCAGAGACAATAGTAGAGACTCTTATTTTACCACCTCTTGATGGGTAAAATGAACATCAAATTTACTAAATTGAAAAATGATTTAGAAGAGTTGGACTCTATGAAGTTGTAAGAATATATTTATTTTGCTTATATTTCCCTTTTTATGAATGCACAAGAATGATATATGAGAAAAGTCTGTGCAAATAAGTCTAAAAAATTTCTTCAGTTAAATATGAAGTGAAATATATGACTGATAAGAAAGCATTATGATACTTACCTGGGGGAGGCGGCTGTGGCTCGATCAGTGGGGCTCCCGTTTACCATATGGGAGTCCCCGTGTTCGGTTCCCGGGGCCTCCTGGTGAGGGCAGGCCCGCCCGCATGGCGTGGTTGGCTGACCCGGTGAGCATGGGCAGCAAGGGGGGGATAGATGAATAAATAAATAAAATCTTTAAAAAAAAAAAAAAAAAAAAAAAA
>JAKSZT010054055.1:18273007-18309848 GCA_026826555.1 Tolypeutes matacus
TGGCAGGGGAGATACCATGATCACGAAGGTGGTTTTCCCAGGGCGAGGCTTATCCATTGCACTCCGGATGTGCTGACCCCTGCAATTTCCCCAAATGCAGGAAACTCGACTGCATAATTTGTGGTAGTGAGGGACTGCGTTCGCGCTCTCCCCTGAAAAAAAAAAAAAAAAAAAGAAAGCATTATGTTGTGGTTGAAGTGACTGCATTTTTCTTTTTTAGTGTATAAAGTAATGATGTATCTTAAAATCAGTGACATTTTAGATTTGATGAAATATGGTATTAACGTTTTCTACATTGCTGGACTTAATACTATTAATACTAATATTTATTTCGGTTTCTGTGTGTGTTCATAAATGGGCACGGCCTGTAATTTTACTTGTTCTACTATCCTTTCTAAATCAACAATTTGGCATCATAAAATGAATTGGGGGAAGTAGTCCTCTTTTTTTTTTTTTTTTTTTTTGGCAACAGTTTGAGCCAGTAAGATGAAGTGTTATCTGTTTCTTGACAGCTTGGTCTGAGCCTAGTAGTTTTGTAAATGGGAGGGATAGATTTTTGACTACTGATTCAAGTTTCTTCATTGTTTTAGTTCTCTGGTTTTCAATTTCTTTTTAAGTCAATTTTGGTAAATAATTTTATAGAGACTCTATAAAACAATGCTCTTTCCTTTAAAGTCTTTTGTTTTATATTACTCTTTTTTGGTGTGTGTGTGCGAGGGATAATATTTTTCTGGTTTATCTTTTCCCATCCTTTTACTTTCTTTGTTTTTAGGTTTTAAGTGTGTCTCTATAAATAGCCTATAGCTAGATATTATTACTTTACAAAATTCTTTCTGATACTGTTTTTTACCTGGTGAATATAGTTATTTTTTCTTTAAGCTTTTTATTTTGAAATAATTTCAAACTTAAAGGACAGTTGCAAAAATAATATAAACACAACACAGAGAACTCCAAGATATCACCCACCCAGATACCAAGATACACCAATTTTTAACATTTTGTGACATTTGCTGTGAAATTCTATCTACCCATCTATCTATAAATCTATTATCTATTTATCTACCTCTTAGCAAAACAGACTTAATCTTATGTGGCTACCTGCCAACAATTCACAGGAAAAAGAAGGGAAAAACCAGTAAATTCATGTCTTTTGTTAAATTTGGGACATTTTCAGCCATTATTTCTTCAGATATTCTCACTACCCCTTATTCTCTTCTTATGGGACTCCCACAGTGTGCTTGATGGCTTCCCACAGGTTCATCAGGCTCTAGTCACTTTTCTTCATTCTTTCTTCTTTCTGCTCCTCAGACTGAATGACTTCAATTGTCTTATCTTCAAGTTCGCTGATTCTTTCTTCTTCTAGCTCCAATCTGCTGTCAAGCCCCTCTAGGGAATTTTTAAATTTCCAATACTGATTCAGATCTGTTTGGTTCTTTTTCAGAATTTCTGTCTCTTTATTGATATTCTCTTTGTGTTTCTCTGTCATTTTCCTAATGTCCTTTAGTACTTTGCCCATGTTTTCCTTTAGCTCTTTGAGCATATTTAGGACTGCTTTTCTCTCTCTCTTTCTTTTTTTTTTTTTTTAGGACCACTTTTTCAAAGTCTTTTTTTGGTATGTCCTTTTTATTCATGGTTTCTAATGCTTTAAACTTTTCCTTTGCTTGGGCCACTACTTCCTGTTTCTTTGTATGTTTTATAATCTTTTGTTGAGACCTAGACATTTTGATATTTTGATGTTATCGCTGGAATTTAGACTCTGAGGCATCTCTTCTTTAAGCTTGTTTCCAGCTAGTGTTATGACAGGGCTTTTCTTGACTGCCAGTAGCTTAAAAAAAAAAAAAAAGGAAAAATAGAAAACATCTTCCCCAGTCTTTGCAGATTGGCCTGTGTGAGAGCTCTCCTTCAGAGCTTAGCCATACAATGAGTTTGGAGAATAGCTCTAGGCTATCTATTAAAAGCGTAGGGTATTTGTCTGGTCTTTTTGCGCAGTCATCTTGTCCTGAGCATGGGAGAATAGGAATTCTCCCATTTACACGAATGTCTCTTCTACCCAAGGAAAATGTTTCCTCGCAATTCTGGGCACTGCACCATGTGTTCTACAGCCAGCAATCCCTTCTCCCTGGCAGCCACAACTTGACTGCTTTCCTACAGCATTCCATAGTAGAGTTCTGTGAACAAGTTCTGGGAAGGTGAACCTGCAATGAATTTCTGGTCAGGCTGCCACCAATTTGGGCTAGGCATACATGCTCCCAGTATGTGCATGAGGTTATTCTGCTCCTTCCAGAGCCAGGATCAGGATCAGTGCTTCCTTCCAGAACCAGGCACTGGGAATGTAGGCCAGCTCTGCACTGAGCTGGTGACGGGGTAGGGGAGGGGCCATGAGATCCTACTATTTTTATGTTGTCTTTTTATTGATTAGGCATGTGCCCTTACTGTAATGCTTTAACTGTTTTCTGGAGCTTTGAGAAAGATGTTTCTGCCAGTTATGATTACTAATTTATTAGATTTATTTCTAGCATAATTTTTTGGTACTTTATGTTTCTCCTTCTTTTTTTATGCTTGTTCTCCTTTTACTGTCTTCTATTGGATTGATTCAACTTTGTTTATTCTCCCTCTTTTCCCTCTTTGGTTTGGAAATGATATATCCTATTTTTGTTACTGTAGGGTAAATCTTAAAATTTTCACTTGCATATTTAGTATAGTTAATCAACTCTGTGTTCCTCCCTAACAATACACGTTCCTCAGAACATTTTAAATACAGTGATCCACCTTCTTTTACATGTGTTCTTATTCAATATTTTGTTCTCACCTTATTTTTAAATCCCCCAAAATATGTCATCATAATTATTATTTTGTTTTATACAGTTTCTGTTTAGATTTTTCCATATGCTTACTCATTTCTTTGATCACCATTCTTCTTGTAACTCTCTCCTTCCTTCTAGGTTCACTTTCTGTCTTCTTGATGTATATCTTAGTCCTTCCAGTGGTAGTCATACTCTCTTAGTTTTGCTTGCTTCAGAAAGTTTTTATTTTCCCCTCACTATTGAATGGTAATTTTGCTAGATGGAGAACTCCTAGTTAACAGTTATTTTCTTTCAGCACTTTGAAAATATTATCCGATTGTCCTCTACTGTTGCTATTAAGTACCTGCTTTGTAATTTTAACAAATATTGCCAAATTGCCCTCTGTAGGGGTTGTAACAGTTGGCCATTTTGATGTAATTATGAATTCCAAAAATATAATTAAATCATGCTTGTAAACTGATCTGTTAATCTGGGCATGATTAGGTTAGGATTAGGGCATTGAGCCCCACCCCTTGGTGGGTGGGAAATCGAATATAAAAGGCAAGGCAAAGGACAGTTGAAGCAGTCTTTTGAGAAGCAGTTTTGATGTTAGAAAGAAGGCCCCAGGAGAAGAGAAGCAAGCCGTTCGCCTGATCGTCTACAGCTGACCTTGTGGAGGAAACAGGAGCTAAGCCCGGAGAGAAATGCAGCCCCAGGAAGAGAGGAACCCCAGAAGCCTGAACCCTGGTAAACGCTGGCAACTGTCTTGCCCTAACACGTGGCAATGGACTGTGGTGAGAGAAGAAACTTAACGCTTTATGGCCTGGTATCTGTGGACTTCTACCCCGAATAAATACCCTTTATAAAGACCAACCCATTTTTGGTATTTCACATTAGCACCCCTTTGGCTGACTAATACAGGGGTTATTGCAATTTGCACTCCAACCAGCAATTTATAGAGGATGGGACACATATTTTCCTTTTTCTTTTCTTTTCTTTTTTCTAACTCAGGTAGTATAAATTCATCATCTGAGCATGGTGCAAAACTAGGGGTTCAGTTCTTTTAGTTTCTTTGCTGCATTATTTGGCGAGTGGGTAGAGTTTGTCTAGCTTTTCTATCATGGAGAGGGTGGCCTTTCCAAGTCTATTTTATTTAAAGATCTCAGTTTCAATTCTTGACTTCAAATGTGGCCCTGTGTCCATGTTGGTATTAAAGCCTGATGCCCAGATTAGATTTTTACAAATAGTTCCTTATCTTTCCTGGTTTCTACAGTTTGCCTTTAGAGCTTATCACTCTGCATTGGTTTCGTTTTGAGGAGAATTTCCCTTTTTCTGTTTTAAACTCAGCTATATTGTGTCTTAAAATGCTGTATTTTATCCAGGATTTTTATGTGTTTGTTAATTGGGGGTGGGGTAGAGGGTGGTTCATGTTAGCTAAGTCTGCTATGTGCTAGAACTGCCAGACCTATCTATTTTTAATGCAAATTGTTTAATTTTTCTATCTTTTGGAGAGTAGCCAACATATAAAAAATTCATTACAGTTCCCTCAAAGATAAAAAAGACTTTCTCTTAAGATTGTTCCATAAATCTCCCAGTTAAAGCATCATGAGCTAAAAATCGTTATCCCCCTGTCTGCCATTCTAACAGTTTGTTTCTTACCTATCTTTCTTTTTTTACAGTCCCTTTTGTAACAATAACTATATCTTTGAGATCACTTTATTGGTGCTATCACTATTACTTTATGTTTTGATCCTGTCTCATACTCTACTATTCGTCCAGCCCTCCCACAATACCATTGCCATCTTAGGTTTTTCTCTCTTGAACATAATTCAGTTTAATATATCCAAGTATTAAGGCCTTCTATCTACTCTTCCTTTACAACTGCCTAACTAATTGTTGAAGAGATATAGGGGAACAAGACAATAATCATTAAGGACATCTCCAGTGATTATGCAAATAGTCTTGTTTTTCCTCATCCTATTCTAGGTTGAGGTCTTTAAGCTTATCAGTGAGGAAATCAAGTGCTTCATGGATTAGATTTAATCTTTTTTTTTTTTTTAAAGATTTTATTTATTTATTAATTTATCCCCCCCTTGCTGCTTGTGCTCGCTGGGTCAGCTAACCACGCCGTGCGGGCAGGCTTGCCTTCACCAGGAGGCCCCGGGAACCGAACCCGGGGCCTCCCATATGGTAAACGGGAGCCCTACTGATTGAGCCACAGCCGCTTCCCTAGATTTAATCTTTAGTCATACTTTTCTTAGCCAGATGTTTAGACTATATAGGAAAGGTACAAAGATGAGAAACTGGAAGATCAGTGTTTTGGTTGGCTTTAGTGAAAAACAAGCATATGCTGCCAAGCTATTTATAAACACCACCTTACAACATGGAGTTGATTCTGGATTCATAACTACCCTGCTCTTTAGTTATTCCATAAATGTGAGTGCTACTTTAAAGAGAAGACTTGGGGACCCAAGTTAAGGATCCAAGTTGGAGTCTTTCCTGAGGGGCATTCTGTTTGGGAACTGAGAAAGAAGGGAAATACCAGATCCCATAGATGGTAAGAATGGTTTTCCCATGGGTCTGGCTTGCCGTCTTCTTCATGCTTAGTAGAGTCTTTGATGGTACCGAACTTAGCTAATGATAGTCACAAAGAGCAATGACCACAATCTCCTTCCTTCTGAGACTTTCTCAACATTTCTCAGTTGCTTAGTCCAAGAATCCGCTGGCACCAACCTATATTTGCTTGCTGCCTGGCCATGCTGGAGCCAAGTGTCTTGTTGGACAAATAGCCTGTTGGCCTGGATCTGGCTCCTGTCCATATCTTGGAGATAAATCTAGATGTGGAGATTGAGAAACAGGTTTGATCCATATGCTTGCCTGGCAAGTGCTTCACAGATCCTCAAGATGCCTAAGGTAAGGCTTTGAAAGAAATGAGCTTAAAAGAATATTTCCTATTTTTTCCTTTTGTTGCCCTGGACCTATATACAACTGCCAGTTTGTTACACAGTGTTTCTTAATGAGGATCCCCTTAGCATATGAGAGGCATCATTCATTGTTCCTGACTGTTCTATCCATTGTAGGATGTTTAGCATTCCTGGAACCCAGTTGCATCTCCATTCCTTGTGACAGTCAAAATACCTCTACATTTCCAGATGTCCTCTGGAATACGGTACTACTGAAGGAAACTTTTTAACTGTTCAGGAATCTATCCACTTGTATATTGTTTTGGTTACCTGATTCTTTGTCTCCACTAAGCCTCAGCCTTTTCTTCTACTCCATCCCCAATCCAGGTCAAAGAATATTATGGGCTATTCTATGGGGAGGACAATGCAAACCCCTCCTGGAATGGACTTGTCTTTGTGGAGCAGGCTTTTGCTGGCAGTTACAGTGCTGGCTCTGGAGCCTGAGTGCCTGGGATCATATTCCATTTTTGCCACCAATTAGCTCAGTGACCTTGGGGAAGATACCTAATCTCAGTTTTCCCATCTGTAAAAGGGGAATAATAATAGCATGTATCTTACAGGATTATTGTGAAGATATTGGTATGCATAAATTGCTTCACATATGCTTACTGCTTAAGAAATGTTGTGTTATTATTTTTATGACTATCAATTATATGCATTGGAGAAGGTTTAAGGATGCAGCTTGTGACATAAGTAGAATAAATCAACCAGTGGCAATAACTGTAAGCTTCTGGCTCTAGCCAATGGAGCTCAAGAAGTATCAACTGTAGGACCAGGATTGTATTGCCTGGAGGCAGATTGGATGCTTTGAGAGTTTGCCAGTGGGGTCTGCCAAATGAGTGTTTGCTTTCCTATTTCCTTCTTCGGTACACACTCAGTCTCTATCCCAGGACTGTGACTGATGAAACTTGTGCAGTTTTGGGGGCCTAATGTTCCTGAAAGGCCACGGGGCCTGTAAAGCCCTTTTCCCTACAGTGCAGGGAAAATATTTCTGCCATAAGCACTGCATGATATGAACTGAGAGTCATTAAACTTTCTAGAGATGCAGGCTTGGTCTTACATATATGCGTGAAGACCCTGAAGGAGTGTGATTTCAAGGCACCAAGAATATCCTGGCACTAAAATCTTCTGGCTCCCCATGGCTAAAATTCGAACATTAGCATCTAATTCTTTTGGACTAAGTATTATCTACTTTCTGAGTTTTTGTCTTAAATGCAAGTATGTAGAAAAAAGTTAACATAATATGCCTGTCTGCTATCCTCTGAAATGCCTGCTTGCAAGATTGGCCTGTGGCTGGCACCTGGGAACTTGGATTTCAGGATTATTTCTATTACATTCATTAGAATGGCTCTCTGTGTCTAAACTGACTGTGTATACAAACAGTATGTTTTGTGCTGAACACCTGCTTTCCTTTTGGGAGTTTGGAAATTAGGGTACTGCCAGAAAGGTGGTGCCTATATGACTACCCCCAATAAAAACCACGGGCACTTAGCCTCTAATAAGTTTCCCTGGCTGGCAACATTTCACAGCTGTCAAAACTTGCTACTAGGGGACTTATGCGACTCCACTGGGAGATGACCCTTGGGAATTTGTGCCTGGTTTTCTCTGAAGTTTGCCCCATGCACCTTTTCCCTTTGCTGGTTTTGCTTTGTGTCCTTTCACTATAATATATTATAGCTGTGAGTATGATTACATGCTGAGTCCTGTGAGTCTTCGTAGTGTATCATTGAATCTGGGGGTGGTCCTGGTGTCCACCAACACAGCAAGAATTCTTTACATCACAAGAAAAGAAAATTAAAGACCACTATCTCTTGAATATAAAGAGGATTATCCAAAAATCTTCAATAAAATATTAGCAAACTGAATCCAACATCATATTAAAAAAGATTATACACCATGGCCAAATGGGATTTATTCCAGGAATGCAGGGTTTGTTTCACATCCAAAAATTAATTTATGTAGTATACCATATTAATAGTCTAAAAGACAAAAACAAACAAAAAACACCACACACTCATGTCAGTAGACCTGGAAACATTTACAAAATCCAACATCCATTCATGATAAAAACTCTTAACAAACTTGAAGTAGAAGGAAACTTCCTTAACCTGATAAGGGACATCTGCAAAAAACTTACAGTGAATACATATGTAATGGTGAAATCCTGAATACTTTCCTACTAAGATTGGGAACAAGGCAAGGATGTCCATTTTCACCTCTTTGATTCAACATAGTACTAGTGATTTTAGCTAGTCCCAGTCAGGCAAGAAAAAGAAACAAAAGGCATCCAGATTAAAGAGGAAGAAGTAAAACTGTCTTTAGTTACAGATGACATGATCCTATATCTAGAAAATTCTAAGGAATTCATAAATGCAAGTACTTCTGAGAAAAGAGTACATTGTCAAGTTTGCATGAGAATGAGTTGAGGGGTTTCCTTCTGGGAGCCCTGAAAGAGCCCAGCAACTTGGGACTTGGAGGTGGAGGAGATGTTAAACAGGAGAAATAAAAATCTGCCTGCTCCCTGGTATGTGGTTTATTTAACTACTAGAGTGGTATAGGTAAAAGGGAAGACAATTCGCTCCCTTGTGCATCACGAAGACAAGAGCAGGTTGGTAGAGATTGTCCCCTGTTTTAAACCGAGTGAACTTTCCACAGGACTCTTACCATGGAAGTGGGCGGTATATGACTTTTGGAATCAGAAAGATTCAGCTTTGAATCCTTTTTTCCTTTACTTATTTGTGGGATTTGGGGCAATCTATCAGCCTTGTTTCTAAATGGGGATGATGGTAATAAATACTGTATCAGTTAAGACATGCTTTTGACTGCCAGCAACTGAGATCAGGAATAATGTTAACTTAAGCAATAAAGGTTTATTTCTCTCTCATGTTCAGAGGCAGGGAGCTCAGGCCTTATGTAGTGGTTCCTCATTCTCACTGGGACCGAGGCACCTAATTTTTTTGTTCCACTCTGCTAAGCACATGCTTTCTAGCCTCAAAGTTGCCTTTTATGATCCATGATAGCTATTGGAACTTTAGCCAACACAACTGAATTCCAGGCAGGAAGCAAAAGAAAGGGAAGAAAGAAAAACTCTCTTCTCTTTAAGGAATTTTTCCAGAGACCACAATCAGTGACTTTCTCTTACCTTTCATTAGCCAGAACTTAGCCACATGGCTATGCTTAAGCTGCAATAGAGGCTTTGAAATGTAGTCTTTAGGGAAGCAGATGTGGCTCAAGCAATTGAGCTCCCCACCTACCACACGGGAGGTCCCAGGTTCGGTGCCCAGTGCCTCCTGGAGAGGATGAGCAAGACAGTGAGCTAGCGCGACAGACTGGCGTGGCGAGCTGGCATAACAAGTTGACATGACAAGGAGACACATTGAGAGACACAACAGAACGTGGAGTTGAGGTGGCTCAAGCAACTGAGTGCCTCTCTCCCACATGGGAGGTCCTGAGTTTGGTTCCCAGTGCCTCCTAAAGAGAAGAGAGAGCACTCAGTGAATGGACACACAGAGCAGACAGTGAGCGCAAACAACAAGGTAGGTGGGTGGGGGAATAAATAAATAAAAATCTTAAAAAAAAAAAAAAAAGTCTTTGGTTAGGCACATTGCCATTCTGAATAAAACCAGGGTTCTCATGCTATGGAGGTAGGGAGGCGTTTTCTGGACACTAGATAGGTAAAGCAGACTCCATCATACCTACCCTGCTGAGCTGATGGAAGTGCTCAGTGAAGTAATGTGTGAAACGTGCTAAGCACAGAGCAGGAGCTCATGATTGTTGTTTCCCCTACTGGCCTGTGTACTTTAGCCTGGTGTAGGATGAATGTTCTTTATGGGGCTGTGAATGGGGTATAGGTGACAGGAGTACTGACAAGGAATCCTTTTTTTTTTTTAAAGATTTATTTTATTTATTTATCCCCCCCTTGCTGCTTGTGCTCGCTGTGTCCATTTGCTGTGCGTTTTTCTGTGTCTGCTTGTCTCCCTTTGTTGCGTCAGTTGACTGTGCCCTGCGGGCCAGCTTGCCTTCATCAGGAGGACCCGGGAATCGAACCCAGGGCCTCCCATATGGTAAATGGGAGCCTAATCACTTAAGCCACATCTGCTTCCCCCAAGGAATCCTTTTGAGGGCAGTGTTTTAACTATGGCTGAATTCTCAGTTCAATGTCTGCTACTTCATAGATGTCTGTAGCGCTTTTTGGATGGACGAAAGAGTATGGGCTTTGGATTCAGGTAAAACTTGCATTTGAATTTTGTTTTTGCCACTTCCTAGTAATGTTACTTAACCTCTTGAGTCTCAGGATCCTCATCTATAAGTTTGTGGTGATGATAGTAGTTACTTCACAGAATCATTAACAGGATCAAATAAGAAAGCACTTTGTAAACTTCCCAAGCACTGGATGGATAGCACATTGTTGAATTTTATGAGGAGAAAAATAGTATGGAAGGCAAAATTAGATTCCTGAGCCTCCCTCCCCCTTGCTTAGCCTACTTTTCTTCAAGCGATCTTTGTCCAGGTTCCTGTCATGAGCAGCCTACATAGCTGTGAGTGTGGACTCTGAACCCAGCCTACCTGGTTTGAATTCCAGCTCTGCCACTTAACTGGTTGACCCTTTGAGTAAGTTACTTAACTGTTCTGTGCCTCAGTTTTCTCATCTGTATAAAGTGGAGCATAATAGTACCCATCTCATAGGGTTATTGGAAAGAGGAATAGACTATTAATATAAAGTGCTAAGAACAGTGCCTGGTACATAGTGTTAGCTGCCATTGCTGTCATTTGGCATTTTCCTTCCCTCTGACTACTTTGTCTACATTTTATGTTCTTTTTCCCTTCCCCACCTGAAATTCACATCCTCTTGTCTCTCATAAATAATGAAGTACCTCTTCCTCAGTCCCTGTAGTCATCCAGTCTGCCGTCCTTCAACATTCTACTTTCTTTGTGGGTGACAAATAGTTTGCCATCCTCATGTTTTTGCAGAATCTTAAGCAGCAACAGATCAGGGGCTTGGGAGCGGGGATGCTGCTGTGACAGGAGATAGAAGGAAGGGTTCTGTCAGGAAGGGTCTAGTATGCCCAGCCCCCACCTATCACAGTGGTCTAAGAGGCTTTACATTATCTGGTCCCCAACTGTCTCTCCATCCTCATTTCTTACCCTCCCCACCCACCCTATGTTCACTTCTCTCCAGCCACACAGGCCTACTTGCTGTACCTCTGGTCAAGATTGTTTCTAACTTGGGGATTTTGCCTTTTTCTCTTAGCCTAGAACACCTCTTCCTCAGACCCTTGCATGACTCATTCCCTTACTTAATTTAGTCACACTTTCTTTTTTAAAAAAGTAGCCCCACCTCCTGCCATTTTCTGCATCTTCTACTTTAATTTCAGTCCTAAGATTAAATAATTAATTTTCACAACTATCATAATTAAATCAGGGAGACAGAGTACACTCTATTCTAAGGAAAACTTTTCTAATGGACTTGGCCATAGGTAAAACTGGCTGCTGAGTGACTCTGGGAGGTAGTGAGGCCCCTGGCTTTGGAGGCCAGGCCATGTCTTGGCAGGAGCATTTTGGCAGACATTCACATTCTGGTGTTTAATAGTGTGGACTTTGTGATCCTTTCAAGCCTGCAGGTTTAGGGTTCTCCAGACCTTATCTTTCCCATACAGATAATAAGGTTTATACATTAAAAGACTTGATCAAGGTGGAGATCTGGGGAGAGGGGCCATTCAAATGAGAGAGGCATAAAATATCCTAAAGAAAGCTCTCCAAAGGCCCTTCAGGTCCATCTGATTTGTACCGAGCAGCTTACCCTTCCATGGCACCTTCCTTTCCCACATGCTAGTTTAAGGCAGAGAATCTAGGGGGAAAGGCTTTTCATCCTCATGCTTGGCCAGGGCTGCCCCTACGTGCTGCACACCAGGCCAGTCATCCTGGAAACGGCCATAGAGCAGGCCTCCCTTCCCCCAAGTCAAGTATTATGCCTTGTGCCAGCCTCACTCCACCCCTCTCCAGCCTCTACATTTTGCTGCAGGCTATTAAGTGCCCTCATCTGTACCATCTCTCATTAATTAAAAATACTACAAACCATCTGTTTGAGAGGAAGCCTCAGAGAGGGGCTGCTTGCCCAAGGCAGTATTCTTTCTCATATTTCTCAATTTTAATTGAAAATTTAATTTTAGAATTTAACTAAGGCCCATAAACCCTCTTGCTTCTGGTGGCAGTGATGGTGAAGGGGTGAGGCTCTAGAGTCAAGGACTGTGGTGTTGGGTAGAATTTAGGAGGCTTGTTTATCTAGCCTGTCAGAGAGAGTGGAGACACCGAAGCTGTGGTGGATAGGGGGAGAGAGAGGGGCTAAGACACGGAAGCTGGCAGCTGGAGGGACAAGGGCAGAGAAATACAATACACCTTGAGCATGGAGGAGCCAGGATGTGGAGTTATCTCTAACTCAGCCCTGACCCTGTGTGGGACCTGGGCACTTCCCTAAGTTAGTACTAGGATAGGGAGTTGAGGATGGGTCCCTGGCTTTTTGCAAAGGTATGATTTGGAGATGGGGTTCACTTGAGGATCCAGGCACACTACTGAGTATCTTCTGCAGCAGCAGAGGATCCTTTATCCTGGCTCTGGTTCTGTTTCCCTCTACTCTGGGTCCATTTCCCCTTTGTCTCTGCCCTGTTTGTATTCCTGAGAACATTTAAAACCTCTGAGGTCACAAATTTATGAGATGAGGGCAAGAGATTTCAGCTGCGGTATGGCCCACTGGATACTCTGTCCCATGGCTGGATTTCCTGGAGAGGGGCAGCAATCTCCAACTGAAGATGGTAATCCCCCTCACCCTAACCCTCAGGTTCACTATCCAATTAAATCCTCCCTAATAAAGTGGAACAGAAGTTATCCCCATTTTCCAGAGAAGGAAATAGAAAGTAACTTGCCCAAGGTTAGCAGCAGTTAGAGCCAGAGCTGATTCTAGAACCCATGCCTTCTTGGCACCAAAGCCAATTCTCTTTTTGCCATATCTTGTGCCTCTCTGGTTCGTCCCTCTCCTCTGGGTCTTGGAGTGGAGAAGATGGGTGGAGGCAGGGCCAATGCTCTCTGACTGTGGGATGCTAAGCTGACCCATGGTGTCCATGGTGGGCACTGCTTGCCTTTGATTTTCCTGAGGGGATGGAATTGCCAACCAGAAGTAGCTTATTCATCTCTGTGTCTCCAGTGCCTCATAGATCCTCAATCATTGTATTGAGTAAAAAGGTTAGCGAATGAATGGATGAAGGAAAGCAGGAAGGAAGAAGGACCCCCTAAGGTGAGCCATTCTGCCAGCCTCTAAGTCTGAAAAATCAGAGCTATGAAAACCAGCAGAGACCATCCAGTGAATCTAGACTAACCCAACCTGCTCATTTTACGGAAGAAACCCAGAGGGTAATGACAGGCCTGAGGTTTAGGAGAGCTGGGCCTGGAACCCAGGCTTCCTGTCTCCTGCTCTTTCTTCTTGCCCTGGTCATTGATCAAGGACAGGAGGATCTGAGCTTCTTAGGATGGGCTTCACGTCAAATCACGTCAGCCTCTCTCCACCTAATCTTCCCAAATCAATTTGCAAAACTTCTACTAATACTGTCAGGAAATCTGCAAGCTGTTTAAAAGCCAGGGTACTGCAGTTACTGCTGGCATAATGGCTACCTGGGGGGAGACAGACATTAACCAGATAATTAAAGATTAGTGTGGCCTTGGGCAGCTCGACAAAATTTACCTTTCTCAGCAGCGGGTTGTGGAAAAGCCTCCAGTTGAGGAAGAGCTTCGTACTCGCTAAGGGCTGGGCCAAGTGGCCTTGCACCTCTCTTATTAGCACTCTGCTCACCCCCAGGAGGCTGGGGGCTTGTGGGGAGAGGGCAATGGGGCAGTGACTCAGCAACTTGTTTTTGCCAGGTGAGAGCTAGGCTGAACCAAATAATTCTGTACAGCAGGGCTTCTCAAACTGTAATGGGCAGCAGCAGCATCTGGGATCCTATTAATGCAGATTCTGATTCAGTAGGTCTTGGTTGGGGCCCAAGACTCTGCATTTGTAGCAAGCTCCTGGTGATGTCTGTGCTGCTAGTTTGTTGACCAATGTGAATAGCAAAGTTGTAAAGGAAAGTTCAGAGATGAGGACAGGAGCTGTGGCTCAAACACTAATGAACACGGGAAAAAGAGGCCAGTTACCAGGCTGTTTTGATAGTGTTTTCAGGCCAGCCCTGATAAAGGGGTACTTTCATACATGGGAATTTGTGGCATAGGGATTAAGACAGACAGCTCTGAAATTTCATCTGTCTCAGTTCACCATCCCTTCATCCAGCATTAACTACCTGGAAGATGGAGATAATAATAGTACCTATGTTATAGAGTAGTTGTGAGGATTAAATGAGATCGTTCCTTTAAAATTTTAGCTCTGAGAATATTGATTGCACTCTATGTCAATGTGAGGTGTTTTTCAGTTCTCAAAGAGTTTTTTTTTTAAGATTTTATTTATTTATTCATTTATCCCCCCCTTGCTGCTTGTGCTCGCTGGGTCAGCCAACCACGCCGTGCGGGCGGGCTTTGCCTTCACCAGGAGGCCCCGGGAACCGAACCCGGGGCCTCCCACATGGCAAACGGGAGCCCCACTGATTGAGCCACAACCGCTTCCCTCAAAGAGTTTTTATGCAAGAAGTTTTCAGAAGATACTTTGGTTTTCGAAAGGAATATTTAATATATTAAATTTATAACTTAAAAAAACTAGTTCTTTGTTAAGTTTTTCAATTCAGCTTACAATTCTTATTATTCTGTTTATAAGTCTGCCAAATTCTAGCTGTCATTTCTAAGGGGTTTTTGAATGATGTTTGTTCCATTTACAAACTTAGTCAAATACCTTAAAATGTTTAAAATGTCATTCGATACATTTAATATATTTCATTTTATTTTTAAGTACTAAACTTTATTATCTGACTGATAAACCTTCCCAGGTAATTAATTCTTATAAATCTAAGAGAACCTTAAGCTATCTTTTTTTTTTTTAAGATTTATTTTATTTATTTATTTCTTCCCATCCCCTCATTGTTTGCACTTGCTGTGTCTGTCTTCCTTGTTTCTTTAGGAGGCACTGGGAGCCAAACCCAGGACCTCTGATGTGGGAGGGAGGCTCCAAATCACTTGAGCCACCTCCACTCCCTGCTCTGTTGTGTCTCTCATCATGCTTTTCCTCCCCATGTCTCTTTTGCATCATCTTGCTGCATCAGCTTGCTGCACCTGCCCGTTGCATCAGCTCGCCTTCCTCTTTAGGAGGCACTGGGAACTTCTGCTCCCTACTTTTGTTGTGTCTCTCATTATGTTTTTTCTTCTTGTGTCTCTTGTTGTGTCAGCTTGCTGTGCCTGCCCATCATGCCAGCTTGCTGTCTTCTTTAGGAGGCACCGGGATCTGAACCAGCGACCTCCCATGTGGTAGACGGGAGCCAAGTCCCCCGAGCCACATCCGCTTCCCCTTAAGCTATCTTATATGTTCCAACACTGTATATGAATTTAATAAAATTTTTTCAACTTAAAATCACAAATCTAACTCAATTATTAAATTATATTTTAAATTGAAATTAAAGGCTGACCTGTTACCCAAATAGGCCCAATTCTCAAACATAAATAAAGTAACAAATTTGCACAGACTCTTTAACAGCTAAAAATATTCATCCTGCAGGTTTAGGTATCTCAGATATTTCTATATTTAAAGATGAAAAAGACTTGCCCACTAAGGAAATAATTCTATCATCCTTAGTAGTTTTAGGGGTCACCTTCTCAGGTGGTTGATGTTGAATAATGATCAGAGTTATTAGCCACAATAATGACTGGATTCTTCCCAGTAGCATTGGGGGAACCCACTAAGGCCCATTTTTAGGTGCTCTGTCAGGGACTCCATAAATTAAAGAAGGAGATGGCCATGCACTCCACACTCCAGGATCCAAGTCCCTTCATGACTCAGTTCTTCAGTCTACTCATAGAAATCCACAGCTACCTCTTAGGCTACCACAATGCATGATTGGAGTTTGTATTTGTTTGACTCTTGAGATATTTAAATATCCTCCTGTCTCTAAGCTCCAAAAACATTTGCTCTTGAGGGGACACTGCAGTTCTTTTTCTATTCTTCTATTTCTTAGGGTCACACTTCCCTAGATATTAAAATTATGCCCTTTTGAATTCTGGTTCTCTCTTATGGTTTGTTTTAACTTTGCAGTCACAACTCCCAGGTGATTCTACTGATAATATTAGCACTAAATTATTATTGGTACCGATTTTTTTTTTTAACTTTATTTTGTACATTTAATAATTGAAAATATAAACAATTAAAAACTAAAAAGTAAACACAGATGAATAAATATATACATTTCTCAACTAAATGTAATGGATACATATAAATTTTTTTTTTTAGCCGAACAATATGTTACACAATATATGTTCATAGTAATGCATTCATACAGTATTTGCCCTTTTGTGTCTGGCTTGCTTCACTCAACGTAATGTTCTCCAGGTTCATCCATGTTGTCATATGCTGTATGACTTCATTTCTTCTTACAGCTGCATAATATTCCATCGTGTAAATAGACCACAGTTTGTTTATCCATTCATCTGTTGATGGACCGGGGTTGTTTCCAACTTTTGGCAATGGTGAATAATGTGGCTATGAACATCGGTATGCAGATGTCTGTTCGCGTCCCTGCTCTCAGTTCTGGATATATACCCAGTAGTGGTATTGCAGGGTCACGTAGAAAGTCCATATTCAACTTTTTTAGGAACTGCCAAACTGTCCTCCATAGTGGCTGTACCATTCTGCATTCCCACCAACAGTGAAGAAGTGTTCCTATCTCTCCACATCCTCTCCAACACTTGTAGTTCTCTGTCTTTTTAATAGTGGCCATTCTGATAGGTGTGAAATGATATCTCATTGTAGTTTTGATTTGCATTTCCCTAATCATGAGTGATGTTGAGCATTTCTTCATGTGTTTTTTTGCCATTTGTATTTCTTCTTCGGAGAAATGTCTATTCAAGTCTTTTGCCCATTTTTTAATTGGGTGGTTTGTCTTTTTATTGTTGAGTTGTAACATCTCTTTATATATCCTGGATATTAAACCCTTATCAGATATGTGATTTCCAAATATTTTTTCCCATTGAGTTGGCTGCCTTTTCACCCTTCTGACAAAGTCCTGTGAGGTGCAAAAGTGTTTAATTTTGAGGAGGTCCCATTTATCTATTTTTCCTTTTGTTGCACGTGCTTTGGGTGTAAGGTCCAAGAAACCATCACCTACTACAATGTCTTGAAGATGTTTCCCTACATTTTCTTCTAGTAGTTTTATGGTCCTGGCTTTTATATTTAGATCTTTGATCCATTTTGAGTTGATTCTTGTATAGGGGGTGAGATAGGAGTCCTCTTTCATTCTTTTGGTTATAGATATTCAGTTCTCCCAACACCATTTGTTGAAGAGACTGTTTTTTCCCATCAGCGTGGGCTTGGTAGGTTTGTCAAAAACCAGTTGACTGTATAGGTGAGGGTATATTTCTGGATTCTCAATTCTATTCCACTGATCGATGTCTCTATCTTTATGCCAGTACCATGCTGTTTTTGACCACTGTAGCTTTGTAATATGTTTCAAGGTCAGGCAGTGAAATTCCTCCCACATTGCTCTTCTTTTTTAGAATGCTTTTGGCTATTCGGGTGCACTTACCCTTCCAGATAAATTTGGTAATTGCCTTCTCTAATTCTGTAAAGTAAGCTGTTGGGATTTTGACTGTTATTGCATTGAATGTATAAATCAGTTTGGGCAAGATTGACATCTTCACGATATTTATTCTTCCAATCCATGAACACGGAATATCTTTCCATTTGTTTAGGTCTTTTAAAATTTCTTTTAGCACTGTTTTGTAGTTTTCTGCATATAGGTCCTGTACTTCCTTGGTTAAATTCACTCCTAGGTATTTGAGTCTTTTTGTTGCTATTGAAAATCGAATTTTCCTCCTGATTTCCTCCTCAGGTTGTTCAGTACTAGTGTACAAAAACATTACTGATTTTTGCGTGTTGATCTTGTATCCTGCCACTTTGCTGAACTCATTTATTAGTTCAAGTAGCTTTGTTGTGGATACTTCAGGATTTTCTAAATACAGATCATGTCATCTGCAAACAGTGAGAGTTTTACTTCCTCTTTTCCTATTTGGACGCCTTTAATTTTTTTGTCGTGTCTAATTGCCATAGCTAGAACTTCTAGTACAATGTTGAATAACAATGGTGACAGTGGGCATTCTTGTCTTGTTCCTGATCTTAGAGGGAAAGTTTTCAACCTTTCCCCATTGAGTATGATGTTGGCTGTGGGTTTTTCATATATGCCTTTTATCATATTGAGGAATTTTCCTTTTATTCCTATCTTTTGAAATATTTTTATCAAAAAAGGATGTTGGATTTTGTCGAATGCCTTTTCTGCATCTATTGAGATGATCATGTGGTTTTTTCCTTCAATTCGTTAATGTGGTGTATTACATTGATTGATTTTCTTATGTTGAACCAGCCTTGCATACCAGGAATAAATCCCACTTGCTCACAATGTATAAGTCTTTTGATATGCTGTTGGATTCAATTTGCAAGTATTTTGTTGAGAATTTTTGCATCTATGTTCATGAGAGAGATTGGTCTGTAATTTTCTTTACTTGTGGAATCTTTATCTGGCTTTGGTATTAGGGTGATGTTGGCTTCATAAAATGTGTTGGGTAATTTTCCCTCCTCTTCAATTTTTTGAAAGAGTTTAAACAGGATTGGTGCTAATTCTTTTAGAAATGCTTGGTAGAATTCACCTGTGAAGCCATCTGGTCCTGGATTTTTCTTTGCTGGGAGATTTTTGATGACGGATTCAATCTCCTTAATTGTGATTGGTTTGTTAAGGTCTTGTATTTCTTGTTGTGTCAGTGTAGGTTGGTTGTGCATTTCTAGAAATTTGTCCATTTCATCTAGGTTGTCTAGTTTGTTGGCATATAGTTTCTCATAATATCCTCTTATGATTCTTTTTATTTCTGTGAGGTCATTTGTAATTTCCCCCCTTTCATTTCTAATTGTATTTATTTGCATCTTCTCTCTTTTTTTCTTTGTTAGTCTAGCGAGGGGTTTGTCAATTTTATTGATCTTCTCAAAGAACCAGCTTTTGGTTTTGTTGATTTTCTCTATTGTTTTTCTGTTCTCATTTTCATTTATTTCTGCTCTAATCTTTATTATTTCTTTCCTTCTGCCTGCTTTGGGATTGGTTTGCTGTTCTTTTTCTAGTTTCTCTAGTTGTTCAGTTAAATCTTTGAGTTTAGCTCTTTCTTGTTTCTTAATATAGGCATTTAGGGCTATAAATTTTCCTCTCAAGACTGCCTTCACTGTATAGCCCATAAGTTTTGGATACATTGTGTTCTCATTTTTATTTGTCTCAATATATTTACTGATTTCACTTGCAATTTCTTCTTTGACCCACTGAATGTTTAGGAGTGTGTTGTTCAGTCTCCACACATTTGCAGATTTACTTTTTTCCTGTCTGTTATTGATTTCTAGTTTCATTCCATTATGATCTGAGAAGGTGCTTTGTATAATTTCAATTTTTCATATTTATTGAGAGTTGTATTGTGACCTAACATGTGGTCTATCCTGGAGAAAGATCCATGGGCACTTGAGAAGAATGTATAACCCACTGAGTTTGGATGCAGTGTTCTGTATATGTCTGTTAGGTCTAACTTGTTTATCATATTGTTCAAGTTCTCTGTTTCCTTGTTGATCTTCTGTCTAGTTGTTCTATCTAATGATGTGAGAGGGGTGTTGAAGTCTCCAACGATTATTGTAGAACTGTCTACTTCTCCCTTCAGTTTTGCCAGAGTTTGTTTCATATATTTTGGGGCACCCTGGTTAGTTGCGTAGATATTTATGACTGTTATATCTTCCTGGAGGATCGTCCCTTTTATTAATATATAATGGGAGGGACGGATGTAGCTGAAATGGTTGGGCGTCCGTCTCCCATATGGAGGGACCTGGGTTCGATCCCCAGGACCTCCCGGTTAAAAAAAAAAAAAAATATATATATATATATAAAATGGCCTTCCGCATCTCTTATCATTTTTTTGCATTTGAAGTCTGTTTTGTCTGATATTAGTATAGCTACTCCTGCTCTTTTCTGTTTACTATTCGCGTGGAGTATCTTTTTCCAACCTTTTACTTTCAGCCGGTTTGTATCCCTGGGTCTGAGGTGAGTTTCTTGTAAGCAGCATATGGATGGCTCATGTTTTTTTATCCATTCTGTCAGCCTGTATCTTTTGATTGGGGAATTTAATCCATTCACATTCAATGTTATTACTGAAAATGCACTTTTTACTTCCTCCATTTTATTCTTTGGTTTTCATATGTCATCTTGTTTTTGTCTTTTTACTCTTTTGGTTATCCTTTCTGCTTTTCTTTCTTCTATGCTCTCTTCCAAGCTTCTCTCTCCTGTCTTTTTCTTTCAGGTTTTAAGGCTTCCTTTAATATTTCCTGCAAAGCTGGATTCTTTTTTGCAAACTCTCTTAGTTTCTGTTTGTTTGTGAATACTTTATATTCACCTTCATATTTGAAGGATAGTTTTTCTGGATAAAGAATTCTCGGGTACGGGAAACGGATGTGGCTCAAGAGGTTCGGCGTCCGTCTACCATATGGAGAGACCGGGATTCGATCCCCGGTACCTCCCGGTAAAAAAAAAAAAAAAAAAAAAGAATTCTCGGCTTGCAGTTTTTCTCTTTCAGTTTCCTAATTTTATCATACCACTGTCTTCTCGCCTCCATGGTTTCTGAAGAGAAATCTGCACTAAGTCTTACTGGACGTCCTTTGTACGTGATCGTTTGCTTCTCTCTTGCTGCTCTGAGAATTTTCTCTTTATCGTTTACATTTGACATTCTGAATAGTATGTGTCTTGGTGTAGGTTTATTTGGATTTATTCTCATTGGGGTACAGTGTGCTTCTTGGACATGTAAGTTCATTTCTTTCGTGAGAGTTGGGAAATATTCAGCTGTTATTTCCTCAAATACTCTTTCTGCCCCTTTTCCTTTCTCTTCCCCTTTTGGAACTCCCATGACACGTATGTGGTTGTGTTTTGTGTTGTCATTCAACTCTCTGAGCCCCTGCTCAATTTTTTCCATTCTTTTCTCTCTGTTCTTTTCTCTCTTCAATTTTAGCTGCTCTGTCTTTGGTATCACTTATTCTTTCTTCTATCATTTCAAGTCTGCTGTGTGTGCCACAAAAGTGTTTTTGACTTCACCTATTGTGTCTTTCATTCCCAAGAATTCCGTTACTTTTCTGTTCAGTATTTCATATTCTTCTTTGCATTTGCTCAGTGTCTTCTTGATGTCATTTATCTCTTTAACTATATTGTCTTTCATCTCATTAATTTGATTTTGGAAATTTGTGCTCATCTCACTGATTAGTTCTCTCAAATTCTGCGTCTCTTCTGGGATTTTGATGTATTTCTTTTCTTAGGTCATGTCTTTTATTTTCTTAGTATGGCTTGTAATTTTTTTGCTGGTGTTTAGGCATCTGGTTAGGTTGTATTTTACTTAGATGCTCTATCTCTTTCTCTTTTATAGGGTTTTAGTGGCAGGAGGCTGTGAGTTACCACAGCTCTTTGATTTTTGGCTCAACCTTGATTGTTAGGATTGTCCTGCTGGTTGCTCAAAACTGGGCACTGGACCCAGTAATGGGTTGTAGAGTCCTTTCCTAGGGCCTTGGGCAGGGAGGCTATAGAGGCCAGGAAAAGCCTCTCCTATTTATTTTTAATTTTCTTATGTGCACTTCCTTGGTCTGCCAGGAGATGGCGCTTGTTGGCTGCTCTCAATTCAATGCCTCCTCGGAGCATATTTGTTGTGACACAGACCAGATCAATGTGATAGAGCTTCCTGTCTGGGAGCTAAGAGCCTTGTAATTCAAACTTTCTGAGACTGTTCTCCAGTCTTCTCTGGTAGCCCCTTCCCTTTTCCCAGCTAGGAAATATTTCCACTCCTCTGAATCCTCAACAATCAGTCCCTGTTAGTAGAGGAGGGGATTGGGAGGTTTGTATATCTTTAGCCCCTTGCAGGCTCCAAGGCAAACAATGGCGCAGCCCCACTCGGCCTTTAAGGGCTCTCGGGACAGGGCAGACCAAACCTGGGAGTCAAAAGCAGGGTCAGCCCCAGGCTCTCCCTCCCCTCTCTGGTGGAGTCCTCAACAATTAGTCCAGGCTAGAAGAGAGGGAGGTTGCGAGGGTCGGATTTCTCCAGTCCTTCCTAGGCTCCCAGGGCAAACCACCGTGTGGAAGGGTCCGTGGGTCTCCGCAGCCCAAATTTACAGGTAAGAACCTGAGTCAGCCTAAGGCTGTGTCTCTCTCTCTCCCCTTTCTGGGAGTGGCAGATCCCTGAAGCCCCCTTTGTCTGTGGTCGCAGGCCCACTCTGAAGAGTGTGGGGGAGGGTGCCGGCAGCAGCAGAAGCTGCTACTTGCAACTCACGGTTCTGTTGTCGTGATTTCCCTCTTCTGTCCCTCTCTCCTCTGGGTGGTGTGCAGCCTTCACCTGCTGTACTAAACCCTAGAAGATATTTTTCGGGGCTGTTTCAGCTTTCCTCTAGGTATTTTTCTGGAGAAGAGATTCCTGTGTCTTACTAGTCTGCCATCTTCCCGGAAGTCCTTGTAATTTTTTTTTAATAAAAAATTTAAGGTGAAAAGCCATAGATATCCTTCCCCAGGTTTTTTGTGTGTTTCCCTTGTTAGTGAGCTTGAGGATCTCATCATGTCTGAGATCATTTTTGTTTCCTTTTCTGTGAATTGTTTGATCATGTTCTTTATACATGATCTTTAGTATTTTCTCACTAAATTCCAGTTTTTCATATGTTTAGGAAATTAGCTCTTTTTCTGAAATATGTATTAAAGTGTATTTTCCTAGAAGTTATCATTTCTTTTACTTTGTTTATAATATTTTTATGTAAATTGAAAATATGTGGTTTTATTTATCTTTTTAAAAAAATAACTTCTGGGTTTTGTGGTTTTGTGTCCTATTTAGAAAGGTGTTTTTCCCACTTTAAAATTTATTATTTTTTAAATATATTTATGGCTTCATTGTTTTTATTTAAATCTGAGATCCATTTGGGATTTATTTTGGTTTCCTGGTGGCTAGTTCCTCAAATATGAAGAAACTGAAAGCCAGAGAGAGGCTGTGGCTTGTTTAGGTTCATACAGATTCTGGTGGCCACAATCATCTTGGGTCATCTTGACCACTGAGAGGCTGCAGTTGTCAGACATGTCTGCAAAATGACTTCCCAGGTCTGAGTGAAGAGACAGGCAATTGCTGCAGGAATTTCCATGGGGGTGGACAAATAATGAATCTCCAGGGGATTAAACACCCTTAGATGCAATGATAATTAATGTTATCTAGTGTTTCCCAAGGCCCGGGCAGTTTAAGTGCATTCCCATATTAACTCCTTTAATCCTCACAAAATCACGAGGAAATACTACTATCCCACGTTATAGATTGAGGCATGGTGAGAAGTGACTTACCCACATTCTCTCACTGCAGAAGGTATGCTCCAACCACTAGGCTCTATTGCCTCTCTTAGAATGTGAACAACGGACAGCACCCAAGAGACTGAGCCCAGAGCTTCTCACCCGGATGGGTGCACTGGGATGAGCTGAGTGATGGAGCCCTGCCTTCCCACTGGTGCATGTCTGAGTCTCCTGGGAGAGGTGTGTATATATGTGTGTGTGTGTGGGGGAGGGGGGAGTCATTTGGCACTTGAGAAAGCAAGTTCAGTGTTAAGATCTTTGGAAATGTATCTTCCCTTTGGAAAACAAAATTTTCTTTTTGGGAAACAAATACCTCTGTTTTTCATAATACAATTCACAGAAAGGGTATGCGATTTTAATGTTTCTTAAACAGGGACATAGATTAAAAAGTAAAAGAAGAATGAACTAACATTGGTCCCTACTCCTCAATTTGCAGGTGAGAAACCAAGGTCTAAAGAGGTGGCTGAGATCAAGGGATGAATTGCTGGGAAGAGTGCGAGCTTTGGAGTCAGGGAGGTTGGAGGTCAAATGCCATAGCCCCTCTCAGGCATGGCGTCTCCTGTAAAATGGGGAGGAGACCACCTAACTCTCAGATTGGCCTGAGGCATAGGTGAGATTTTGTTAGTAAAATGACTGGCACAGTTGGTGGTGCATTGTGGGCTCTGTTAATGTTTTTTTTTTAAAGATGTATTTTATTTATTTATCTCTCTTCACCCCCTCGTTGTTTGCACTTGCTGCGTCTGTTCATCTTCTTTGTTTCTTTGGGAGGCACTAGGAACCGAATCCGGGACCTCCAATGTGGGAGGGAGGCACCTAATCACTTAAGCTGCCTCTGTTCCCTGTTTTGTTATGTCTCTCCTTATGTTTTTCCTCTTGTGTCTCTTGTTGCATCATCTTGTGTCAGCTGCACCTGCCCAACACACCGGCTTACCGTCCTGCTCGTTCTCTTTACTGGGAACCTCTGCTCCCTGCTTTGTTGTTTCTCTCATTATGTTTTTCTTCCTGTGTCTCTTGTTGTGTCAGCTTGCCATGCCTGCCCATTGCACCAGCTTGCTGTCTTCTTTAGGAGGCACCAGGAACCAAACCATGGACCTCCCATGTAGTAGGTGGGAGCTCAATTGCTGGAGCTTCCTTCTGTTAGTGTTAATGTTTATCTCAGGACCCTTCATCTGGTGCTCTGTTTCTGACCCTGGCAGCAGGTGTGGCTGGGAGAACCTCCAGGAGCCTACCATCTGTTTCTCTTGTCTGCCTCTTTCCCTTGTTCTGTCTCCTTCCCTTTGTAGCTGTCCTGCCCAAGAGCATAGACTGGGGGAAGGGGAAGGAAATGGAAGGGGGAGCGCTGTGCTTACCAGGCCATGGTCAGTGGGGGTGGGGAACCTACTTGGAAGCTGTAGCTCCTATTTGGTAACAGAAATTGCAACAAATATGCCATCTCTAGGGGAAAATTGCATTTGGCAATTTCAATGTTTTTAGTGCTTTGATGTTCCCATCTGTTTAAAGGGAGGGAAGAGGGAATGGAAGGAATCGAAGAACCCGGCCTCAGTGAATGGGAAACGGAGGCTGAAAAATGAGCAGGAAAAACTGAGGGGACACTGTGGTTGTGACATTTTGAAAAAGGCTCCTCTCCTGAAGCCTGGCGGGTAGAGTCTGAGCTTCCAGGCCGTGGTCATAGGAACATAGGAACATCACCAGAGTCAGGGGCTGACTGGCAAAAGTCTGGGGCCTGTTACTGTCCCTCACTGGTGGCCTTAGCCAGATGATGTAGTAAAATAAAATATAAATCTGGAAAGGCCTTAAGCCTAGTACTTAACCTTCCCTCATGGTAGATAAGAGTGGCTAACACTTAGGTAATAATAGCATTTAAACTGTGCTTAGCACTACCCCAAGGCCTTGGGAATATTAACTTATGTAATCCTTATAGCAACTCTATTAGGAAGGTACTATTATTTCCCCCATTTTATAGATGGCAAAACTGAGGGACAGAGGTTAAGTGGCTGGCCCAGGATCACACAGGAAGTTGGTGGCAGGACCTCAGGATACTTGTTTTAAAATTTTTTATATCAATGTTACAAGTTACTCAGTTAACACAAGATAATAACAACAATAACAATAAATCCACTTTAGTCAGTAGTTACATTCCCCCTTTATTTTTGTTCATTTTTCAATCTTGAGGGATTTGGGACCATATCCACTGCTTCAGGCTGAGAAGGGATGTAGATATTATAGAAAGATATATTGTTCCATGGAATGGAATTGTTTTGCTTGCAGTTGAAGATATTCTTTGCTTTTGGGATGGGGCTGAGGACCTAAGGACTTTTGATTTGTTCCCAGATGTCATCTGTGAGGTCAGTCTAGTGCTGACCCTCCAAGACCATGCTTGGGGAAAGTTTCCTACCATGCATGTGGTAGGAAAGTAACCAGGGATTTTATAAATCCAGGAGAATTGTTGGGGGCCCATCTGGTTAATGGTGGGGGCTTCCTGGAGCAGGAGAGCTTTGTGGTACATTAGAACGATCTTTAAAGTTTGCCCAGGCTGGCATGGTGGGTGCTACAGGCATGATCCTTGTCAGGCACAGGCTGGGAAGCTGAAGTGGAGATTTGGCAAAGAGGATTGTGGGCACCTTAGCACTTTGGGAGGCTTGTCTGAGGTAGAAGCGGGAGAGGAATAAGTGGGCAGAGCACTAGTACCTGGGTTCATTAGTTTATCTGTTCATCTGTTCATTTATTCATTCACCAAATATTTCATAAGCCTCTCCTTTGTACTAGGCCTTGTGCTCAGTGCTGGAGATTTAGACATGAATGTGACCCAGTCCTGGCCCTGGAGCTGCTGAGTCTTCGGAAGACAGACTTGTAACAAAGTCAGTTATAGTATTCTGTGATAAGGGCTTGGATTGCTGGAGGTACCAGGGGCCCAAGGAGCACAGAGAAGGAACATCCACTCAGTCTGGGGCAGAGGGATGGCTGGGAAAGTCTTCCTAGAAAAGGTGCCTCCTGAGCAGAGTTAGGACTGAAAGCAGGAGTTGCAGCCAGAGGTCCTCAAGTTTGCACAGCAGAAGTTTCTGGGGAGTTTTTAAAAAATACTGATGCCCAGGCCCCATCCAGACCCAATCCAGACCTACTGACTCAGAATCTCCTTTGGTGATTCTAGTGTGCAGCCTGTATTGAGAACTGCTGAATTATAGGAAGGAAGAGGAACAGACAAGGCATTCCAGGCTGATGATGGGGAAGGAGATAACAGCATGAGATAAGAGATGGCATGAAGGTGAGAGAGGGTTGGTGTGTTCAGAGGGATGCAAGCCAGACTGCAGGGGCTGTGAAGTGGTAAGCAGAGTGATGCAGGCAGGAAGAGCTGTGAAGGCTGCAGATGGGAGTTAAGAGTTGGGGTGGGGGGAAGCGGCTGTGGCTCAATCAGTAGGGCTCCCGTTTACCATATGGGAGGCCCCGAGTTCGGTTCCCGGGGCCTCCTGGTGAAGGCAAGCCCGCCCACACGGCGTGGTTAGCTGACCCAGCGAGCACAAGCAGCAAGGGGGGGATAAATGAATAAATAAATAAAATCTTAAAAAAAAAAAAAAGAGTTGGGGTGGGGGAGCAGGCACATACCCCACAATCCAGGTGCTGGCAGTCCCTGGGCAGGAACCCCCCTCCATGCTGCCAGCCATCATGGGGCACTAGCTGCCTTGGTGAGGGGCAGGAACTCAGCTAATACCTTCTTTCCTGTGTTCAGAGCCTACTGCTTGGGTCAGCAATAAGAATTCCTTGGCACTCAGAAGTGGCTCAGGGCTGCCAGCTGGGCATGGAGCCTAATGGGGTAGATAGGTGTGGCTAGTGCCAAGCTTAGAGACGCTGGGATTTGGGGGAACCCTTGGAGGACCCTGATGACTCACCATAACAGCCCAGAGCCCAGTGCTCCTGGAAAACAGAGGCAATAGCCTCTGGAGGAGAGAGGAGAGAAAGGCCCTGAACTGACCAGTTTATGCAGGCAGATGTTTCCAGGCTGCCCAATGGGTGCCAGGCAATCTCCTAAGGACTCTCTTGGAGCAGGCTGTGCCTCGTGAACCCCTGACCCCAAACCAGAAATTTCAGTGCGCTGGGGTCACATAGATCTGAGCCCAGACCCAGGGATGCTCCTTATCTGTCCAGTGACCATGGGCAAGTGACCTATCTCCTCTGGGCTTCAGTGGCTTTATGGATAAAATGGGGATGGCAAACCTAACGTGGGTTTGTGGATCAAGAAGCCATGTATAAAATGCCCCGCATGCAGGACAGGCTTTGCAAATGTTTCCTCCCCACTTCTCTCTGCTCCAAACATTGCCCCTGGGACAAAATAGCTCTGGGTTTTTACAGCTGTGCCTTCAGAAAGAAGGTCTCATATGGCTCTGGATTCAGCCTAGTTTACTCAGAACAGCTGGTTGTCCCTTCTCCTTCCTCAGGGCCGGCCTGGCTGCACCCCTCCTATGCCCTGGTCCCACCCAGCCGTATCCAGCTGCCCTTCCCCTCCATGAAGTCAACCCCACGCTCGCCCCAGCCACTTGTCATTGGCAACAATGCTTCCTGCAATTCTCCTAAGCCTGGGAGATGGGCCCTGGAGGATATCTGAGGTATGAATTTTCAGGTGAGGGCAGCTTGTCCCTGGGGGAAGAGTGCTGAGGGTTATGGAGAGCACTGCAGAGGAGAAGGTTCTTGGTCATTTTGCAAGGATTCAGGAGAGATACTTGTTGCTAGGTGACCAGCAGGGGCCAGTGGGGAGAGGTGAAGCAGGATGGCTGTGGAAAACTCCTGTATCTTTTATTGTCAGCTTCTGGGTGAATTCCAGTTCCCTCTTGGGTCTTGATTTTTTGCTCCTTCTTCATCTTCTCTGTCTTCCCTGTCTCCCCTCATCTGGTGTCAGCAAGAGCATATGTGTGGAGGTATGGAATGAGGACCTAGATTATGGGCTTGATGTTTTTATTTTGTTCCTTCTTATTAATATTTGCTGTGTGTGTTGTGTGTTCATGTATGTGTTGAATGGACACGTGTCTGTGTATTTCTGTGTGTATACGTGTGTGTGGTGACTATAAGAACACAATTCACAGAGGGGTGGTCGTGATGACCACCATATTACATGCTCATCATGTGCCAGACACTTGCTACTTGCTTTGACATAATTTGTTTCTATCCTTTCCCTTGATCCTCATAGCCACTCTGTGAGGTGTGCAATTGTAACCCCATTTTACAGATAAAAAGCAAAGACTCAGAGAGCTTATAGGGGCTTGCCTGTGGTGCCCCAATCAGGACTTGGGAGAGCCAGTATTTGAACTCAGATCTGCCTAATACTGAAGCCTGTGTACTTCAGGAGTGAGGAGTGTTCTATAGAAAAAGAGATTACTTAGCTCAGTAAAGCCATTTGCCTCAAGAGAAAGGTGAGTGTAGGGGGAAGAGGTCTGGGTCCACAGCCTGACAACTATAGATATGGAGCCTCACAAGGACCCCTTAGTCAAGGGTAGGCCATCTCTGGGAGTTCCCCACCCAGGACAGAGCCCTAAAGATGCCCCCCTACAGAACTAGACAGAAGTTCAGCCATCCTGTTTTCCTGGTGGATCCAGTTTGAGTTGGGTTCAAGCAGACAGATTTAAGCTCTGCAGAGCTGGAGCTTGGGATGAGCACAACACTCTGGCAAGGAGTCTGAGATGCAGACAGGGAGCTGACTTGACCCCAATTGACTGAGTGAACCAGTGCTTACCATAATCAATCCATGGGGTGCCTCATGGCTGCTTCTTCTGATGACGGATCAGGGGCTCTGGGACATTCGAGTCCAGAGTGCAGAAACTGGAGCTTGGAAGTCCCTGACAATAGGGAGCACAATGAGTTTACTGTGTAGATGGGGGAACCTTAAACTTGGGGAGGCATCAGGAAACCTGCAGCTGGCTTCAGAATTCCTTCTGAAATGGATGGGTTCCCTGCTCTGGCCAATGATTGGTTGGTGGCATTTGGTTACCAACTGTTATGACTCATCACACCTAGTATGTGCCAGGAGCTGTACACATGCTACCTTGTATTATTACCCCTCATTTGCTGATGAGGAGACTGGGGCCCAGAGAGGTTAAGTAATTTATCCAGGAATCACCCCCCTAGATAGAGACAGAGATGGATTTGGAACCTATTTAAGTCTATCCCTAGAAGGACTTCCTTTCAGTTATATAGTGATCATGGAGTATATGCCTGATATTCTGAAGCAATTTCTCATTTAATCCTCATCCTCTCCCCCACCCCCAGAGGAGAAAACTGAGGCTCAGAAGGGAAGTAGTAGAGCTGGGATTCAAACCCAGACCAAAGCTAAGAAGAAACTGCCTTTCTGGACCTTGTCCTGGCTCGGACAGAGTGGGGCGGGCAGACTCCAGCCCCTGCTTGAGGAAGTTTTCATGTGCTGATTACCAGTGTTTCTGGTTTGTGTGAGCGCAAACTCCTTGCTACAGACATATTCCAGTGAAGTGAAATAGTAAGGATAATGTCTTTGTGGAAATGGGGCTGGAGGCTGAAGGAAGCAGAGACATTTGTTTTAGGGAGATGCTATGCTCTCTGCTTTGCTGCTGTTGGGCTGAAGCTTCCCTCTGGGGTTCCCCTCCCTCTGGGGCTCCACCTTACTGGCTCATTTCCAGCACTTGCTTTGCCCCCCTCTATCAACTCCAGGCAGTCCTGCAGGCACAATACTGTGCCTACTAACTCTTCTCCCTCACAGTGGACTGATCATGACTGAAGCATTTGGATCTGGGCTTCAGTTGCAGCAGGAGGGATTCTGGTTGTATTCTAGGAAGTACTTCCAGACAACTGGGGGTTGTGAGAGGATGAAGATGGGAGGGGAGTTGGTTCTTAAGCCCCAGAGCCAGCTGTAGAAACAACGAAGGAGGTGGGGAGGGAGGATGGGGGAAGTGGGCGCATGCCCTCGGACACTTGTGCTAGGGGAGGGCTCCAGCTCTGAAAGCCACGTCCATTTGCTGGACTTGGAACCCTCTACCCCCCATTTTCCAGTATGAATCTGCTCCTGGTATCCTTAAACCGATCTCTCCCAGCCTTCAGGTTTGGGGGTGAGGTTCTCAGAGCTGTTGCCAGGACCCTGGAGATAATCGAGCAAAGAGATTCTGAATCCCCTTGTCTGCCCAGACACCCACCTCTCTCCGGATGGTAAGGGGATTTCAGGTTTTCTGGGCAAAGTGGCCTCCTCCCCTGCCTGCCTGTTGGGGGCAGCCTTACCCCACGCACCCTCTGCAGAGCCTGAAGGAGGCCCATTGCTTTAAGGATTAGGTGGAGGGGGGAGCTTCTGGAGATATGCAGACACCCTAGGTTGGTCTCCAATCCACATCCCAAAGCTCTGTAGTGCCAGGCTGTGGCCATGCTAGGCTTCCTTCTCAGCAGGGCCCTGGAGGGGGCCCCTGAATAAGCTGTTTGGATGTGAAGTTGGGAGGTTAGCTCGTTGCTGGGCAGCTGGCTACCTCCGTAGGGAGAGATGGAAGCACCATGTCAGGAAGCACGGGCAAAGTATAGTCCTTTCTCAGCCTCTAGCTATCTCACTACGTATCCCTCGGGGGTATCCAGTTACTGGCACCCAGAAGTTTATGCGGGTGGTCGGGGCTTTGGGCTCAGAAAGACATGGTTGGGATGGAGAGAAGATACATGGCAAGGAGTATCAGAAGTGGACTCAGGTCTTCGCCAATGGGAGACCTTGGGCTTTATAGCCTTCTGTCTCCTGGCCTGAAAAACAGGGATGAGGAGGCTTGCCCACTTCCCCAAGCTGCTGATAAATGGTAATGGCACTTCCCTCTGCCTACATTGTCCAGAAAGGTGGACTGCCTGATTGCCTTTTCCCCCCTCACCCTTCAGCTCTAGAGAAGCAGCTTGGCCAAATGGTTGAGCCCAGCCCAGCCCAGCCCAGCCTGCCGCCTCACAGGCCTGACTCAGCCCCTCTTGACTAAATGTCCTCAGGCAATTACTTTAACCTCCCCTTGTTTTGCTTTTCTCATCTGTAAAATGGGGGTAATAATAGTTCCTACTTCACTATTGTTTGGAGGATTGTTTGGAGGACTGAATGACTTACTGTACATAAACCACTTAGAACAGTGTCTGCCCCATAGTAAGTGCCCTTTGAGTCTGTCCCATCACTACAATTATCTTTCACAATCCCACATATCTGTTCAACTCTGGACTCCTTAAAAAACTTCCCCCCAAGCATCTGCTTGAGTTTTCCACAGCAGCTTTCTGAGACAGCCCCACCTGTTTTACAGAGGAACCCAATGAAGTGATTTGCTCCAGATCATACCACTCCCCCTCTTTTAAAGGTAATCCCTGAGTTCTTTTCTGCATTTGCATGGCTCAGACTACCTCACCATTCACTCCACGAGCCACACTCTGAGTTAGACCCCAGTGCTGGAGGGGTGAGGATGGCCCCACTTCCTCCAGGTGTCCTGGCAGGCCCCTTCATGTATGTGGGGTGGGGGAAATGGAGGAGGCAGAGCACAAGATTCCAGGCACAGGAAGGGGGTGAGGGGACCTGGCTGGCTGGAGCAAAAGAGCAGGAAGAAGGGAGCCTAGCCTGCAGGGCTGAATTGGGAGTTTCAGCTGCTTCTGCAGCCCCCGGCTTTCCTTTAAGTAGCATTTGCAGGTGGCTGAGGTGCCCAGGTTAAGGGCTTTCATTAGGCAGGTAAGGCTTATCTTCCTGAACCTGGAGAATTGACTCTGTGATGGACCAGGGATGTTTTACCTTTGATGGTGTCCCCTGGGGATCTGAGTCCTGGCATGGAGTTTGGAGTGGCACTGGGTCTCAGCTGAGCCTCTGTCCTTCAGTCTCAGACTCAAATGGAATCTCAGACCCCCAAAGTGGGGACATTGTGGGGTAGAAGTGGAGTGTGGATACCCAGGGGACAGGTAGGCAGTGTGGTGTGGGTGAGAGCCTACACTCCAGGGTCAGACAGAACTGGTTTGAGTCCCTGCTCTGCCACTTAGTAGCTTTGTCACTTTGGGCAACTTAATTAACTCCTGATCTTCCATTTCCTTATCTGAAAATGGGGCTAATGGTATCCATGTGACATAGTTATTGTGAGTAGTAAATAGGATAATGGGTATAAAATGCTTAGTGCACCACCCAGCACTAAGTGTTCAATTAAAGGTTGGTCTTACCCATAACCCAAGAGTGAGATATGTGTTGAGAACACATGCAGTGTCCGCTCTGGGAGAGACTGCCCTTGGCCCCATTGCAGTGCTAGATCTGGAAGAGTTTGAGAGCCACCCACCTGAAGGGTGCCCACCCCAGGGAGAGGGCAATTCATTTCTCCATCTAACCTTTATTGAGCATTTTCTGTGTGCTTTCACTGTGCATGCCTACCTGAGTAAGACCCCGCTTCCATTGCCAAGGTGCTCCATCTCTTGGGGCCACAATTTTATCACAGGGTGATGGGTATGATAAAAGGAGGTACATCTGGGAGCCAGGAAGGTGGCTATTCTGTTTGGCAGGAGGAGGTTTATTTATAACAAAACAAAATAAAACAGGAGGGTGAGGGTAGAGGACGAAGGCAAGACAGACTTCTTTTTCCTTCTGTGCTGGGTTAGAGGGTAAGGATTAAGAGGTGCCACTAACTCCCACCCCCACCCCCTCAATCTCTGGTTGGGGCTGCAGTCCTGGAGCTAAGGATGGGCAAGATGCTGAAGAGAGAGTCACTCATGCCAGATGACAGAGGGGCATCTGTCAGTGTGAGCCCAGGAGCGTGGCATTCAGGGGAGTGAAGGACCCACTCACTGAGCTTGGAGAGCCTTTTAATTAGTTTTACAAGAGGCCTCCATCACTACGTGTCTCTCCTACCAGGATTCTCAGGGAAGGAAGGGGGTGGAAAGGAGGTTGGGTACAGCCCTCCAGAGATTTCCCCAAATCCTCATTTCTGTGGTATTTTCTTGGGTCCTGTCTTTTCCTCTTGCTGCTGTCTTCTCCAGCACAGAGACTCTCAGGACCAGAGCTGTGGGGAGGGGTGGGGTACCTACCTGCCAACTGAGGGTGATAGGAGTATGTGTAGAGGGGACACTGGGTGCCTTTGACATGCACCGTCCCTAGAGGCTGGGGGACAAGGGGACCCTGAGAGAGAATTCATTCTGGGGTCTGGGGGAATAGCTGAAAAAGTCTGGCATTGAGGTCTGGCTGCTACAGGATGCCTGAAGGCTGGAGGGGACAGTGGTTCTGGGAACAGGCTTGAGATCAACCAATCCTAACCCAATGACTTTGGGAGCCTAAATGACCCAGACAGAAAGCAAGTGAGTGTGTACTGAAAGAGTTATTTCATCAACTCTCTAAAACTTTGCAGCCCAAGCAACACTGTGGTGGGACCCCTCCTGCTGGCAGCTCAACATAACATGAATTGAGGGACTGTTCTTCTCACCCTGCAGAAGGCTAAGTTCTTTTTTAAAAATTTAATTAATTAATTTTTATATCAATGTTACAGATGGGGGCGGATGTGGCTCAACTGGTTGGGCGTCCGTCTCCCATATGGAGGGACCCGGGTTCGCTCCCCGGGACCTCCCGGTAAAATAAAAGAATAAAAAAAAAAAAAAAGATTAAAAAAAAAAAAAGTTACAGATTACTCAGTTAACACAAGAGAGTAACTGCAAAACAATAAACCCCCCATTGTTTTTGTTCATTTCTCAATCTTGTGGGATTTGGGATGATGTCTGACTGCTTCAGGCTGAGAAGGGATATAGATGTTATGGGGCAGAGGAATGGAATTTTTTTTTTTTTTTAGGAAGTACCAGGGATTGAACCAGGACCATATACATGGAAAGCAGGTGCTCAATCACTTGAGCTACATCTGCTCCCTGGAATTGTTTTGCTTGCAGCTGAAGATACTCCTTGCTTTTGGCATGGGGCTGGTCTATCATCTTCAGGGCAGGCCCAAAGAACTGGAGAATAGTAGTTGATCGCACACCTGTGGGGTTTCAGGGCTCAACTGGCATAGGAACAGTCTGGAGACTTTTAAGTCTCTGAGAAATAAACTTAAGAAGTAAACTGAAAATTATAAATTCAAGTAAAAGAAATAGAAGAATCATGATTAGGGAATTTATAAATGAATACAACCATGTTATATTGGGGAAATAACTTTTCATATATTCTCATATAGACTAGCTTGCCGAGGGGGTGTTGATTTCATGTAGCCTTGTGGCTTGCCTATGGTGCCTGGATGTCCCTAGGGCCCTCAGGAACACTTTTGTTTGAGCTTTTCTTTACTGTGGCAGTTTGTGAAATATGGCTGAGATCTGCATAAGTGTAAATCTCTGGAATGACCTCCCAACTCTCTTTGAAATCTATTAGCCATAAAACTCTATTTTATTTAATATTTCTCCCGTTTGATCAAGGTCTTTCTCCAAATGCTTTGCTGATTAACTCTTGGTAATAACCCCTCAAATCCAGGGAGGCTTATCCCTAGGAGTCATGTCCCATGTTGGGGGCGGGGTGGGTAGTGAGTTTATTTGCAGAGTTTGACCTGAGCAGCAAGGTCTTCAGGAGGTAACTCTTAGGCATTAATTATAATTAGGCTTAGTTTCATTGTTATAGGAATAAGGTTCATAGGTACAATCTTTAAGATTGAGGGCTTGGTTACTTAAGGCTGAGTTCTTAGCATTGTGCCTGCTATAAAGTTGGTGATCAAAAATACTTGGTGATATAAAATTGTTCAGTGCAAAGTGTAAACCATAATGTAAACTATTGACCGTGGTTAGTAGCAATGCTTCAATATTTGTTAGTCATTTGTAACAAATATACCGTACTCATGTAAGATGTTATTAATAGGCAAAAATGTGAGAGGGGAAGGGGATGGGGTATATGGGAATTCCATATATTTTTGATGTAACTTTCCTGTAACCTAAAGCTTCTTTGAAAATAAAGTGGGGGAAAAAAGACACTAGGGTAACATACAGAAGAAATTGTAAACATACATAAAAGATAACAGATCTTATGGTGATGAAAGGCACAATGCAAGAAAAAAAAATTTTTTTTTTTGGCTTTGTTTTTGGGGAAGGTTTTGGATTACAGAAAAGTTACAATTATGGCAGGGGAGGATCACTGGTGCAGGGTGTCAGTGGTGGGGGGATGTGTGGGAAATGATGCATCCCAGACATGCCTCTTGGAATATGTTCATGTGGTCATGGGGTGTTTATTTCAGTGGGTGGAGACCCACACAATAACCAACAAAATAATAAATCCCCATCCTGGGGAATCCTGCTACATTCGCTAATAAGTGGCAAGAATCTCTAGAGTACATAGGCAGTGCCTAGTGAAAGAGGACAGATCAATATGCCAGGCCCTTGATATTAATGCTTATACTTATGAACCTTATTCTTGTAAAATTAAAACTTAGCCTAGTATTATATATTGCCTAAGTGTTACCTCCCGAAAACCTCCTTGTTACTCAAATGTGGTCTCTCTCTAAACCAAACTCAGCATATAAACTCACTGCCTTCCCACTGGTATGAGACGACTCCCTGGGATGGGCCTCTCTGGCACTGAGGGATTAATACCAAGCACAAACCAGTGATGCATTTGGAAAAAGACCTTGACCAAAACAATGAAACATCATATGCAAAAGAGTTTTAATGGCTAAGAGATTTCAAAATGAGTCGGGAGGTCATTCCAGAGGTTATGCTAATGCACGTCTCAGGAGGATCTCACTGACTGCCACAGTAAACAATGCCTCAAGCAGGGGTGCTCCTGAGGGCTCTAGAGACATCTGAACACTATAGGCAGGGCAGATAACCCCAGGAAATTTGCATACTGTTGGTGGGCCTTACGGTGGAATATATGTTAGCCTATCTCCACAGTGTAACAGAGTTAGACTCATTTATAATTTCTCTAACATGGATCTTCTGTCCCTTTTATTTGAACCTATAATCAGCACTATACCTGTTAAATATATGTCCCAGAGACTTAAATCATTGGTCTGTTCATATGCTGGTTGAGCCCTGAATCTCAGCAGAGTTGTAGCCAACACCTCTTCTCCAGTTTGTCAGACTTGCGCAGGACAGTTAACAAAGTGATGATGATGGACAATGCCCATCCCCAGAAAATAGAGTATCTACACCTGCAAGCAAGACACTTCCATCCATCTGCCCCATGGGATTTAAGCCCCATCTCAATTGGAGGCAGAGTGGGCATCACCATTCCAAAATCCTCAAGATTTAGGAATGAACAAACATAAGGGGGGAATGCAACTATGGACCAAAGTAGACATTATTATTATAGTAATGGAAGAACTTGTAACACTGATATAAAGATAGTGGTCACCAGAGGTTCTGAGGGGAGAGAGCGGGAAGAATATGTGTAACATGAGACATTTTTGGGACATTGGAATTGTTCTGCATGATATTGTAATGGAGGATGCAGGTCATTATATGTTTTTTCAAAGCCTATAGAATTGTATGATGCAAAGCGTAAACCATATGTAAACTATAGACCATGTTTAGTTGCAATGCTTTAATATTTGTTCATCAATTGTAACAAATGTACCACACTAATAAAAGATGTTATTGGGAAGCGGCTGTGGCT